>QRFJ01005084.1:28771-81179 GCA_006176705.1 Cocos nucifera | reverse complement strand
GTCCTGCTGTAATGGAGCAAGAGTTCTGCAATACCGTGGGACATACCCTCTTTGATACCATCTGTTCTAGACTTAGTTTTTGAAAGACTGTATTTCCTCACTAGCAGGAATTTGATTTGTGTTTCATGCTTAGCACAAGAAGGTTATTGATCACCTTCATTTAAGGACCATTTAAACATTCTTTAGAAAGAAATAAAATGCAAATGGTTTCCTTATTAATGTCTTTATCAGCTTACATATTTGATGTACCTATTCTAACATCGAAGCAAAAACTGGAACTGCAAAACGACCTAGATAAGTCCAAACGACAGAATCATGCACTTAGATAGTCATATAGCAGAAAGATAGGAATCAACAAATTGGAAAAAAAGGCTATTGATTCGTTGACTTCCGATCATATCCAGACTGTGAATCTTGTCTTCAAGGAAAAAAATGACTAAAACTCCCTTTTGTTGGACATGGAGAGCCACAATCCCCTTGCCCCTATACATACTGATGTGTGCACCCATTGATGTGCCGACTAATGGCAATTTTGTCTACTTCATTACCTTTACGATGATCTGTCTAGGTATGATGTTATCTTATTAGACACAAGTCTGAAGCTTTTGAAAAGTTCAAATTAATTCAGACATAAGTTTTAAAAAACAAACTGGAAAACCCATAAGTTCTTCATCAGATCGAGGAAGGTGAAAACCTTAGCGAGAATTCGAACTAATCTAAAGAAAAAATGGCATAGTCTCTCAAATGACTCCACCAGGAACCACGCTCAAACTCTAATGGCAGAATTCAGCAACTGGTAGCTACAAATCGAGACATCTACTTGGATATGGTGATCGATACATGAAAATTGACGCTTCACAAACCTCCCTGATTCCTTTGGAATACTTTAAATAATTAACTTCCATTTATCTACCGAATAGGGTTCCCTCTAAAATCGTTCCTACACACCGTATGAGATTATGCTATGGTAAGAAACCAAGGTCTGATCACTCAGATTGGTTGTCCAGCTCAGTCAAAAGACATACAAGCGGACAAGAGAGTTTAGTCCTTTTAGAGCTCGATTCATAGGTATCTAAAAAGTCATTAGATACTATTTCTACTATTCAGAAGACCAACAATTGATGTGAGTCGACATCCATTTTTTCTTGAAAAATAGTGTATTCAAGACAGCGCATTGGAAAACGATGCAACTTGAGAGAAAGTCTCACAAGATACCTGGAACGAGCTAAGACCAATTGGGAACCAAAATCTGTTGAGCCAATAAGAACACTACCTCCTCCACCTATAGATTGAAAAAGAGTTCCCGTCCCCCTGAGAGATACTTAGATTTATTCAGAGAAAGTTAAGGAAATTTCCTCGTAAAGGTAATGTTTGCTCATGGTGTGATGATTCGAAAAGCCTACAACGACAATCAGATATCGACTCGAGAAAATGGCTAAGAGGCAATCAGTCAGAAATTCACTCGATGCACTCAAACCAAGTTGACCTGGTAGATCCACCAGAATATAGATACCTATTGGGTGTAAATGGATCTTCAAGAGAAGGATTGGGCAGATGAAATTTGGAGCATTCAAGCTAGACTATGAAAAGATTATAGTCAACGTGAAGTATTGACTATCAGATACCTTTTTCCCAGGGCTATCTAAAATTCATCGCAACCATTGCTTGCCTTGTAGCCTTATTTCATTATAAATTAGGGCAAATGAACGTGAAAACGCATTCTTTAAATGGATATCTGAGGAAATAATCTACATGGAACAGCGCTAATTCACATTCCAGGATTACTATCACAAGTTTGCAAAGCTGCAAAGGTCTATATATGACTTAAGCCAAGCATCTCGACTATGAACACTCATTTTAATGATTGATCAAAAAGTTTGGTTTCATCAAAAAAAGTGAAGAGGGAACCGATTATTTTTCAAAAAGTCAGTGGAGCGCTATTGTTTCCTCGTATTATACGTGGTGTATGACACCCTCCTTATTGAATGAATATTCCCATGTTGACGAAGTCAAAATTGTGGTGTCCAAAGAAATTCTCATGAAACCTAAGGTGAAGCATCCTTTATTCTGGAATTAAGGTCTTATAGACAGACCATATGGTATGCTAGACTTTTCACAGAAGGATGTACGTAGAGAAAGTACGATAAAGAGGTTAGTATGGAAAACTCTTAAGAGGGATTAATACCTCAGACATGGTATTTCATCTTTCAAAAAGAGTGCCCAGCACCACCTTGAGGAAATAGAACGCATGAGCATGATCCCTTCTGCTTCGTTGCAATTAGGGAGCCTCATGTATGCCTGTATGTACACGACGCTGATATAACCCATGTGTAAGTTCACAACAGATATCAGTCAAATCCAGGTGAAGAACACTGGACTTCTGTGAAATTATCCTTAATACTTGAGAGAACTAAAGATTGATTGTATTTGTAACGAAGAACTCCAAGTCCAGATAACATTAGACCATATTTTGTCTGATATAGATGATCGCAAGTCGACATCTGGAGTCTGTTTTTTGCAATGTGGTGCTGTTAGCTCCAAAGAGTTCCAAGCAAATAGTATAGCCGATTCCCCTTATAAGCAGAATTATCGTTGCATCAGAGCTGCGAAGGGACATTCTGTAACAAGAATTACTGCAAAATCGGAGTAATGCGCATCAGATGCCATTCCATCTACTTACTTACAACAATGGTCCATTAGCCCTTCTAAGACCGAGTCTCATCAGAAAATCCAAGCATAGTGATCGCGATTACACCCATTCCGCGATTACCTCGAGAAGATTACGTCGAGGTCAAGAGAGTCGACTCCGCAAAATAATGTGCGACCCACTTACAAAGCCATTGGGCCAGCAAGAAGTTCGAAGCCCACCTTGAGAATGACTTTAGACTGAGCCAATTGGCTTTAGGACAATGGGAATTGTTAGATTATATGTTTGCCATAGAACCAGAATGGCTGACACTGTAATACACTTCTAGGCAAAATTTAATTTTGATTAATATCATTAAATATTATTTCTATCAATATTTATTTAGTATCTGTATACATCTTTTGAGTTAATTGGTAATGATAATTCAGTATTTCAAGAGCTTGAAAACTTAAGATATTGAAAATACATTATTAAACTTATAAATTGCTCCCGACCATAGGATCATCATGAGGATAGGATTGATCAAAAGATTGGTGTACAATCGCTTCTCTTTAGTAGATGAGTCTTGGTTCTACGTGTGGAGACACCAGAGCAAGAGTACAGATACTCGTTAGAGAACGAGGCACTGAGCGTGACCACCTCGAGTATCATTAGGGAGTCTATCCTTCTCATCAATGCCTTAACTTTTGATGCTGCGAGTAGTGTGTCCTGGTTCTTTGACCTGAGTGCATCGGCAGTTACCTTTGAGAGTGATAGTTTACTACAACCATTACTCAGGCTCCTGCATATGAACCCTGATTATGTTGGCTTAGCATGTTCAATTGTAGGAACTGAGGCTACAAAGTGAATCGTGATCTACCCGGTGTAGAGAGCCGGCTCTATGAATGATCATTGAGAATCAATCCCTGAATTCATGAGCTATTGTAGAGTACAAATATAGAAAAAGTTTCTATTTAGTTTTCACATTGGATAAATCGAATGATTACATCCATGAGTTGACAGAGACTAGGGTTGAGACGACGTTTACCTTACCCTAATCTGATCGGGCTCAAGATAGAAGAACTGAATCACACAGGTAGCTAACACCAAGCGGTTCACATTTAAGCTCTGAGTGGTACCAACAAGAATCTGCTACGTTCACTGTGTGGATTTTGGGAGCAATTAGAACTAGATTTAGATGATCAAATCATTCTAGCTGTCGAATCAGAAGAGTTCTGATCATCGAAGAGTGTTTTGATGAATGGTCATGATAGAGATATGACAGTATCTATTACCATACAGAACCAAACCTTAACTGGGTCACAACAACAGTTTGATTCTAGATGAATCATCCAATGACTAAATCCAGTTCAATTGATCTGAATTGAGTCAATTCAGTGTTCAGAAAATCATGCTAGCACTCGATAAGACCTAACGTTCTTCTTTTACTATCATAGAATAATTTCCTACTCTGAAGCCAAAGTGAGTTTGTGCTCAATTAGAAGCCTCAATGGTCCTGATGACTGGAGGTTGTCCAAGTCAGAAAAGGTTGTCTTTTTTTGTAAGACATACCTACCATTTTTTGGTCACCTGGCCATTTTTATGTTCTTTGACTTTGTCAAAGTCTAGCTTTGACCTGGTCAAGATTGTTGACCATTGGATACTTTGACTTTTTACCACATGTTCACACCACCCTATTGGAGAGCTTGTGGGGGCCTGTCCTCCTACCGCAGAACTTGCAAGAGGAGGTGCACACACACCCTAGGCGTGATATACCAGAGCTGGAGGGTCGTGAGAGTAGTGCCTTATTGACAAGGACTCCATCTCGCTTTTTGATTCCAATTAGAGTTCTTCTAAGAACCAACTTTGACTGGTCTTAACGGCACCGCTCTAAGAAGAATCCAGGACTCTATATTCCCAAGACCAATGCCAGATTTAGATCTGAATTTTTACGAAGGTTGTGCATGTGCGTTGCGGATAGAAAGAGGAGTTGGTCACGAGTTAATGTCTATAAATAAGCACCCTATACCCAACTCAAAGAGTAATTCAGAGAATCCCCACGCGCCGGCCTGCCTCTCCCCTCCTTCTCCATGCAAACCACCTTGCTCCCCTTGCTTCCAACATCCAAAAGAGTTTTGATTTGTTGTGGCGATCAAAGCAAGAGAAAGGCGATTTTCAAAGCTAGAAGGCTGCCACTAACTGTAAAAGGATGATTTGTGATTCTTCAAAAAAGGATTTTGAAGACTCCTCTAGATAAGATCCAAATCTAATTTTTGGAGGTTGTATAGGAAGAAGAGGACTCCAAGATCTAGCCTGAAGTGGATATCGTAGAGCTAGCCTTACGTGCTAGATCAGAACCTCTCCTGCATACAGGATATCAACGGGTAAACTGGATTACCAATCAATAAATTAAATTTGGTATTTAATTTATTGTTATCTTTATTTTTATTAAAATAATAAAATCAGATCTGAATTAAATCCAGAGTTTGATATAGATTCAAAGAAAAATTTTTGAAATATACCATTAATCTGAGCAAATCTTGAACAAAGCTGGATCCGAAAAATCAGGATTTTCCTTTCAAAAATATGGTTGTCCAAGGAATTCTCCTATGAAAGACCTAGGGTAAGCATCCTTGTATTCTAGGAATCAAGATCTAATAGGATAGATCGGATAGGATGCTAGACTTTTACAGAAGATGTAGCATAGAGAAGTACTTAAAAGTGGTTTAGTATGAAAAACTCTAAGAGGGATTAATACCCTTCAGACATGGTATTACATCTTTCAAGAAGATTGCCTAGTACACTAGGAATTACTAACACATGAGCAAGATCCCTTATGCTTCTGCTAATAGAAAGCCTCATGTATGCCAGCTTTGTACGATGATGATATAGCCCTATCGCTGTGAGTGTCACAAGCAGATATCCAGTCAAATCCAGGTGAAGAACACTGAACTTCTATGAAATGTATCCTTAATACTTGAGAAGACACCTAAGATATGATGTTGGTCTGATAAAGAGGAACTCCAAGTTTCAGGATTCACAGCTAGGATTTCATTGTCCGATATTAGATCGATCGATGAAGTCGACATCTGGGAGTCTGTTGTGCAATTGTGTGCTATCACAGAAAGGATCCAAGCAAACGTGATAGCAAGATTCCACGCCATGGAAGTAGGAATATATCCTGTATCAAAGCTCGAAGAAAGCATTCTGTATAGACAGTTGCTCAAAAAATTGAGTAACTGCATCAGATCCATTCCTCTGTACTGGCGATAAATAATGGCGCCATTAGCCTTGCTAAGGAGGCCAACAGTTCACCAGAAATCCAAGCACATGAGTGGGCGAACACTCAATCCATGATTACCCAGAAAGGATTACGTTTGAGTCAAGAGAGTTGACTCCATAGACAATGTGGCAGACGCCGCCTTCACAAAGCGTTGGGCCAGCAGAAGATCGACCCACCTTGAGCAAGGTGGAACTTTAGACTTGTAAGCCAATTGGCTTTAGCGATAAGTGGAAGATTGTTAATATAATGTCCCTAGAAGCCAGAATTGGCCTACACTTTGTAATTCACTTCTTTGGCAAAAATTATATTGAACATTACAATAAAAAAATGCGGTTTTTTCTATACATATGTTATTTTAAGTGTCTATATACATCTTTTTAAGTTAATAGTAATGATAATTCATATTTTAAGAGTTGAAAAATTTAGACATTAATAATCGATTATTACTCATAAAATGCTCCCCGACCATAGGATCCATCCACGAGGAATAAGTGATTGATTCAAAAGTTGTGTAGCAATCGTCTTCTCTTTAGTAGATGATCTTGAGTCTATGGTGTGGCAGACATCGAGCGAAGAGTACAGATAACTCGTTAGAGATGAGGGCACTGAGCGTGTACCATCTGATAGTAATCATTAGGAAGTCTACTTCTCGTCAATGACTGACTCGATACTGTAGTAGTGGTCTGGTTCTTTTACCTGAGAGCCATCGTGTATCAGCATCTCATTGAGTGTAATTATAGTTTTGCACTACACCATTTACTCGATCTCTAAGCCATTCGAAACTCTGAGTGTAATGTTTGGCTTATGCATGTATATTGTAGGAACTGGATAGCATCAAGATGGAATCATTTACCTCCATTGGGTAGAGGGGCAGCCCTAATGATGATCATGAGAATCAAGTCCTGAACGCTCATGGCTATGGCAGAGTGAAATAATAGCAAGAGTTTGCTATTTAGCTTTTCACTTGGACATTGAATCGAATGATTTACATCATATGATAGAGACTAGGGTTTGACGAGTTCACCTTAACCCTAATCTGATCGGGGCTCAAGATAGAAGAACTTAATCACATAGATAGCTGCACCAAGAGGTTCGCATTCAGCTCTGATGGGTTGCCAGCATATACTGCTAGGTGTCACTGGTGGATTTTTGGAGTAATTAGAATGATTTAGATGATCTATCATTCTGGCTATTCGAATCAGAAGAGTTCTGATCCATCGAAAGAAGTTTTGATGATGTCGATGATAGAGATCATAACATATCCCATTACCATACAGAACTAAATCTAACTGGGTCACACAAATAAGGGTTTGAATCTGGTGATCATCAATTGAATTGATCCAGTTCAATTGATTTGAATGAGATTCAATTAGGTTCAAGGAAATCATGCTAGCACTCGATTGAACCTAACATTCTTCTTTTACTATCATAAATAGTTGTCCTGACTGAGCCAAAGGAGTTTGTGCTCATTTAGAAGCCTTCACTTTATCTGATTGGAGCTTGTCCAAGTCAGAAAAGATTGTCTTATTTTCTAAGACATTACCTGCTATTGACATAGAATTTGGTCGTCGTCGAAATTCGTTGGAGTGGAGGTCGATGAGGTCGCCATCGGGGACCTGTAAAATAAAGTCCCATCCGAAGTCGATGGGGGGTGGCTCCGACAGGACCCTCCGACGATCTAGTCAGCTTCAATCAACAGGAATGGAGTGCTCAGTGTGGAGTTCGGTAGAGTTTTGAGGAGGAGAGAAGGGTTTTTTAGAATCTGGCGTAAGCGTATCTGAAGGGTCCTTTTTATAGAGGGAGCTTGTTGTAACTACCTTGATTAATGATTATTGTAACTATCCTGATCAATGCTGATCGTTATTGATTTGATAAATGCCGATCGTTATTGACTTGATAAATGCCGATCATTATTGTCGTGTAATCGTTTAGTAGTGGGATCGCCTGCAGGAATCCATCAACAGTCCGTAAGAAGTTCGGCTTCCATAGAAGTTCGGTCACTGAAAGTTCGACCACTGGAGGAGTCCGCAAGGAGTTCGACTTTCGTAGAAGCCCGACCGAGGAGTAAGCTGAGAAGTTCGGTCGAGGGACTACTGTTGAGGAGTTCGGTCGGCTGAAGCGACGGCCGCTTGAGGAGTTCGACCGCTGGGAGTCCAAAGGGGCTCGACCGCTTAGCAGTTCGGTTGGCTATAATAGTTCGACCAAGACTCATCCGTTGAAGTTCTTCCATGGCTACTGGCCGCATCAAGCCGAGCATCGAACTTGACTTCGGTAGGAGCGGGGTTTATCCTTAACACTAGCCCCCGCACTCTTGAGTTCGAAACTCGAAGAAGGGAGTGCAGAAAAGGCAACTACCGAAGTCTTCTTCTGGGCTCCGGGCTGGTTCAGGTCAAAGCTCAGGAGAGATCTCATCTCTGGCTAAAGTTGATGTTGAAGTTGAAGCTCTCCAGCCGAGGTTGATACGGTCGCTCGGGAGAGATCCTATCTCTCGTCGAGGTCGAAGTTGATGCTCTCCAGTCGAGGTTGATACGGTCGCTTGGGAAAGATCCTATCTTTCACCGAGGTCGAAGTTGATGCTCTCCAGCCGAGGTTGGCCCGGTCGCTCGGGGGAGACCTTATTTGATCGAGGTTGATATGGTCACTCGGGAGAGATCTTATCTCTAGCCGAGGTTGACTTAGTCGCTCGGGAGAGATCTTATCTCTAGCTGAAGTCACTTCTTGGGAGAGATCTTATCTCTAGCCGAGGTTCTCGGGAGAGATCTTATCTCTAGCCAAAATCTTATCTCTAGCCGAGGTGGTCGCTCGGAAGAGATATTATCTCTGGTCGAGGTTGATTCTCGAGAGAAATCTTATCTCTAGCCGAACTTTTTGGGAGAGATCTTATCTCTAACCGAAGTGGCTTCTCGGGAGAGATCTTATCTCTGGCCGAACTTCTCGAGAGATCTTATCTCTAGCCGAGGTGGTCGCTCAGAAGAGATCTTATCTCTGGCTGAGGTTGATTCTCGGGAGAGATCTTATCTCTAGCCGAGGTTGTTGCTCGCATTAGGATGAGATTCTCCTCCTGTTCCTAACGGGCTGTGGGGGCACATAAGGGCCGCTGTCAAGGCCTCTCCCCCCATCTCATCCTTTGTGAACGAGGCCTTCGCTTCGGAAGAGATCTTATCTCTAGCCGAGGTTATTGCTCGCGTTAGGACGAGGTTCTCCTCCTGTTCCTAACACGGTAATCTGCTTCTTCTCTATCATCACATAGTTTTCGCATCCAAAAATAATATTATCGAAAGAAAAGAATTTTATTGAAAGAAAGTTACTAGCAGCGCATCCCCAAATTCTATATTTCAAGGTCATGGTAGCGTTGTTCCTCCACATTTCTTTGGTAATAAGTCCCGGGGTGGACGACCTCCTCATGCTGGCCTTCTCAATTTGGTGCAAGCTCTTATCGCTGGGAGACGACAAATCGCTGATGCACCAATCTCCTCCTAGGGGCAATGTGGATGAGGCCGTAAGGTGGCCAACCTCCTTGCGGTCTCTAGCTATGGCAGTGTCGAGCTCCTTGCCGTCTCTAGCTATGGTAGCGCCATTGGCCGATCTTTTCCTACTTCAAGCTGGTGCCGGAAGAATTTACCCAGCTGCCCCTTTCTGACGAGCTCCTCAATTTCATCTCGAAGCTGGATGCATTCCTCAGTGTCGAGGCCTTGGTTGCAATGGTAGAGGCAGTACTTATTTCGATCGCGCTTGTTTAGGGGAGACTGTAATCCTTCTGGTCTTGGCAGCTGGTTCTTCACTTCGGTGAGAATCTGAATTCGAGGAGCGTTGAGGGGGGCATAGTCGCAGAACCTTTCGAGAGGAGGGCTTCTTTGCGCCCTTCTGTCGGAGCTTCCTTGGTGGCGAGCTCGAGGTGAAGTTTGACCTCACTTGCGCTGGGGAGGTCGTGGATGCGGCCGAACTTGCAAAACCCTCCACGGGAATTCCTTGGTGGCGAGCTCGAAAAGTTTAGGCCTTGTGCTATGGAGGTCGTAAGCGCGGCCAAACTTCATTCCATCCCTTTGTAAAACCTACGGGAGAACTTCATGCCCTTTGTCGGAGCTTCCTTGGAGTCAGGGAGTCCTCGCTTGTCCTGGGGCGGTCGTGAGCGCGGCCGAACTTCATCTCGCCTCCTGTGAAATCTTTGTAGGGGTCTTCCTTGGTGACATACTCGAGCGAGAGTTGCTTGCACCGAACTTCATTCCGACGATGAGGTTTGAGGGGGAGTTCGGCCTCACTTGCGCCGAATTTCATTTGGTGGGAGAACTTCATTCCGCCCTTGCTTGCGTCGAACTTCCTACTTCTTTTGTCCAGACTTCCTTGACAACGAGCTCAAGGGGGAGCTCGGCTTTCCTTGAGCTGCCGAACTTCATTCCGTTTTCCTACGAAAGCTTCCATGGGAGGACTTCATGCCCCTTCATCGGGGCTTCCTCGATGATGAACTTTGAGGTCGTGGATGTGGCCGAACTTCATTCCGCCTCCTTGGATGCGGTCGAACTTTATTCCGCCTCCTTGCAAAACCTTCTATGGGGGAACTTCTTCCTTCTTTGCCCGGACTTCCTTGATGATGAGCTTGAGGTGGGGCTCGGCTTTGCTTTAGCTGCTGAACTTCACTCTGCCTTCTGTGAATTCTTTGTAGGGAGTTTCGTTGATGACATACTCGAGATGGGGGGAGTTCGGCCTAACTTGAGCGATGAGCTTCGAGGGGGAGTTCGGCTTTGCTTCCATCGAACTTCGTTCCGACCTCCTTATGAAACCTTCTGTGGGAGAACTTTTGCTCTCCGTTTCTCCTTCCTAAGGGCGATTGGTATGCCCAAATGCTTTTCCTTAAGGTCGGTTCCTCGCATCCTCATGGCGGGTTTGCTGGCAAAGTCCCCATCGGAGATTGTCGCACGGCCAGCATCATTTCGGTGGGGCTACGGACCCGACCATCAGGTTGAACTGCTCCACATCTGCGATGACTTCGTGTGAAAGCTGGACTATCAGGGCTGAGATAGGAATAGACGGATCTGGCGCGTAGGCTGCCGATCGCCGAGTCGAAGCTCTCGAGGCATTTTCTCTTCGGGAGAGAACTCTAGTGAGAAAAAAGAGGGATCTCCGGAGAGAGAGAAATCATCGTCGAGCACTCCTTTAAGAACAAGAGAACCTCGGAGGTTCGAGGCCCTCCTTCTAGCACCAATTTGTTGACGCAGAATCTGGTCGTCGTCGAAATCTATTGGAGTGGAGGCTGATGAGGTCGCCGCTGGGGACCTGCAAAACAAAGTTCCGTCCGGAGCCAGTGGGGGGTGGCTTCGACAGGACCCTCCGATGATCAAGTCAGCTCTAATCAACAGGAATGGAGTGCTCAGTATGGAGTTCGGTAGAGTTTTGAGGAGGATAGAAGGGTTTTTTAGAACCTGGCGTAAGCGTATCTGGAGAGTCCTTTTTATAGAGGGAGATTGTTGTAACTGCCTTGATTAATGATTGTCGTAACTATCCTGATCAATGCCGATCGTTATTGACTTGATAAATGTCAATCGTTATTGTCGTGTAACCGTTTAGTAGTGGGATCGCCTGCAGGAATTCGTCAATAGTCTGTAAGAAGTTCAGCTTCCATAGAAGTTCGGCCACTGAATGTTCGACCACTGGAGGAGTCCGCAAGGAGTCCGGCTTCCGTAGAAGCCCAGCCAAGGAGTAAGCTGAGAAGTTCGATCGAGGGACTACTTTTGAGGAGTTTGGCCGGCTGAAGGGACGACCGCTTGAGGAGTTCGGCCGCTAGAAGTCCAAAGGGGCTCGACCGCTTAGCAGTTCGGTCGGCTGTAATAGTTTAGCCAAGACCCATCCGTCGAAGTTCCTTCGTGGCTACTGGCCGCATCAGGCCGGGCACCGAACTTGACTTCGGCAGGAGCGGCATTTATCTCCAACACCTACCATTTTTGGTCACCTGCCATTTCTCGTCCTTTGACTTTGGTCAAAAGTTGATCTTTGATTGGTCAAACGTTGACCATTGATACTTTTTCTATCCATATGTCATGCACCTATTGGAGAGCTGGAGGGAGCCTGTCCCCCTGCTAGAACCTGGTAAGGAGGAAGGCGCACGCCACCCTTGGCGTGTGCCTAAGTTGGAGGCGCCCAGGAGTCCCTGTTGGACAGGGACTCCATCTCCTTTTTAGATTCCGATTAGAGTTCTCCTAAGAACCAACTTTGATTGGTCTTAGACACCCTTTGAGGAGGAATCCAGGGGACTCTATTTCCACCAATCAGATTTAGATCTGATTTCACAAAGAGTTGTGATTGGTTGGGAAGAAGAGGAGTTGGATCACAAACAGTCTATAAATAAGACCCTGCGCCCAACTCAAAGAGCATCACAATTCTCCATGCCCCAAGGCTGCTTCTCCACTCCTCCTCCATGCCAAAGCACCTTCTCCCTCTCCTCTCCACATTGAAAGAGGTTTGGATTCTTGGTTGGTGCAATCTAGATGAGAGAAAGGCGACTGAAAGCTAGAAGGCTGCGCTGCTGCAAAGGACGACTGCTAATATTCGAAAGGTGTTTTGAAGATCCTCTAGATCAGATCCAGATCTAATTTTTGGAGATGTGATAGAGAAGAAGAGGATCTTCAGATCCAGCCCGAGTGGATACCGATAGAGGCCAGGCACTTGCATGGCTAGATCCAGAACCTTCCGCTGCTCATAGGATCATCATCGGGTAATAGGATTACCCACTTTAAAGTAAATTAAATTTGATTTAATTTATATAATTTTATTTTAATTATTAAAATAATAAGAATCAGATCTAAAACATCTCAAATCTGATTAAGATCAAAGAGAAAAATTTTTGAAGTATATCTCTTGATCTGATCAGATCTGAATGAACCTAGTCCGAGAAATCTGGATTTTCCTTCAGTATGTTATCTGTAGCGTGTTTGTTGGGGATAAACCCAACTTTTGCCAAAGTTCAGTATGATGCTTAGCCTAATGCAACTAATAATCATGGAAGAGCTTCGATAAAAAATTCTCCCTCTAATGATCGGATCCTAGCCAAACTCCTCCAGCGACCAAATCCCAATCGAACTCCTTCAGTGGCTGAACTCCTCCAGCGGTCGAACTCCTTCCAAACTTCTTCTTTAGTTAGATACCTCTAGGAGCCGAACTCCTTCCGAACTTCTTCTTCAATCAGATTCCTCTAGGAGCCAAACTTCTTCTAGATTTCTTCTTCAGTCGAATTCCTCCATCAAACTTCTCCTTCAGTTGGATTTCTCTAGGAGCTGAACTCCTTCCGAACTTCTCCTTCAGTCGGATTTCTCTAGCGGATTACTTCCAAATTTTGGCTAGCATTCCTCTCGGATGATCCCCTATAGCCGTATTTCCTTTAGGAGTCTGAACTCCTCTGAAATTGATATATATCAAAGTTCTTCACCAACCAATGCCTGCTTCCTGCGAACTTTGGCTATTAAATCTCGACGAATGGGCACATCACGATCGACGACACCTCTCTCTCCATAGCAAGCCCCATGCGGCCCACTACTGAATGGTTATGGTTGTCGCTATTAGTCTGACGATATCTCTCTTCGTAATAAACCCCATGCGGCCCCGAGTGACCCACTATTGGATGGTTATGGCTGTCACTATCAGTCTGCTATGGGCTTCATCTATAGAAAGGAATCATCTAGATACATTTTCTCGAAGCTCCCTTCTCCTTCTCGAAACTCTGCTGAACTCTTTCCTAAGCACTCCATTTCTGTTGGCCAGAAGAGCTGACTTGATCATCAGAGGGTCCTACCAGAGCCACCACCACCTACTCTGAAGGAGACTTTGTTTTACAGGTCACCAGTGGTGACCTCTTCCTCAATTCCAGCTCGATCTGACGTCAACCAAATTCTGCACCAATAGGATTGGCGTTAGAAGAAGAGCCTCTATTTCTGAGGTTTTTTTGTTCTTAAAGATGTGCTCAGCAGCAATCTCTCTTCTTCCTCTCTAGGGTTCTTTCCAAAAAAAAATACCTTCCAAAAAAGCTTCGACTCGATGATCAATGGCCACTATAGTCAGATCCCATCCAAACCTATCCGCTCCTGCTTCAGCTCCGACAACTCAAGCTCCACCTGCAGCCATGGTGGATGCGGAGCAGTTTAACTTACTGGTCTAGTAGGTTCGTGATCTCACGGAGGTGGTGCCATACATCGACAGGCCTCAGTGTCGGTTCGATCGAAGCAAGCTTCTTCGGAGCCTCATGATCTGATTTGGGGATGGCCGACTTGGGCTAGCTGACTGGAGACCTCCAAAAAGGAGAAGCAGAGGGTGGAGAACCCTTGCTCAAACCACAACTTGACCCAGGGGGAGCCTTACACCCGTTCAACCAAAAATCCCTAGAGATCAACGATCGTGAAGATCTCCTAGATTAAAGACTCCTGAAAATGTGCCGATGAATTGAAGAACTCCACCATACTTCCTCCTCACACGGTAATGATATTTACACTAATCCTTCTTTTTCTCAAAGGATTATACAAAAGTCCATTCCATTGAACTTCAAACTTCCTCAATTTAGAAGCTATGATGGAATCTTTGATCCGTCGATCACCTGAAGGCCTTCTAGACCATGATGCTGCTCCATGGTGCACCAAACGCCATCTTATGCCGAGCTTTTCCATCTATCTTAAAGGAAGCAGCAAGAAACAGATACTCGACGTTGAAGTTGGGTACGTTCTTCTTCTTTGATTAGATGAGCCATCAGTTTGTGGCTCACTTCATTAGCAACCGATGTCCCCATTGAAGTTTGAATTTTCTGATAAATATCAAGCAGAAGAAGGGAGAATCTATCCAGGCTTATGTCATCCGATTTAATGCTATTGCATTGAAGGTCCGGATCTTGGACTAGTCTGTTGTAATGGCCACGCTCAAGGACGGCCTTCAGAAGAATGATTTGCTGTTCTTTCTGAAGAAGAAGTATCCCAGAGACTGCCGATCTGTTAGCTTGGATTGAGGGATATGCTCGAGTAGGAGAAGCCTTCAAATTGAAAGATGAGGAAGCCATAGGAGAAGGACAAATGGATGAGTCTAATAAACCTGCAGTTGACAGAGGGCCGAATGAAGTTCGGCCATGCTTACAGACTCCCTCCAAGCACAAGCAAGCCCAAACTCTGCCTCGAGCTCATCATCAAAGAAGCTCCGACAAAAGGACATGAAGAAGTTCTCCCCCTAGAAGAAGAATTATGATCTCCTCCAAACAAGCACAATCAAAGCAAGTACTATTTATATCATCATGATCATGGCCATGATACTGAAGAATGCATTCAGCTCCAAGATAAGATCGAGGAGCTCATCAGAAGAGGCCGACTGGTCGATTTCTCAGACGCCAGCTTGAAGCAAGTGAAGATCGACCGAGGGCACTATCACAGCTAGAAACACCAAGGAGGAAGGAACAATAAGAAGATCGGCCACCTCTCGACATCATCAACACTATCTTTAGGAGACTTAGTGCTTCGACGAGCCGCCATCTCTCGACCTCAAAGCCAAGAAAAGCTTGCCCTAAATTGGGAGGATCCATATGAAATAGAAGAGGTCGTCCAGCATGGAGCTTATCGTCTGAAGGAGCTTGGAGGAACAACGCTCCCACGACCTTGGAATTTAGAAAATTTGAGAATATGCAACCAATAATTTTTCTCCAATAAAACTCCTCCATTTTAATATTATGGTTTCTTGGTGCAAAAATTATATAATAATAGAAAAGAAGTAATCAATAGTGGCTATGTTAGGAACAGGAGGAGAACCTCGTCCTAACATGAGCAAGTCAAAGACCTCATTTATTTTAAATGAGATGAAGGAAAAGACCCTGACAACGGCCCTTTTGTGCCCCTACAGCCTGTTAGGAACAAGAGGAGAACCTCATCCTAACATAAGCAAAATCAAAGATCTCATTCATTTTAGATGAGATGAGGGGAGAGGCCCTGACAATAGCCCTTATGTATCCCTATAGCCCATTAGGAATAGGATGAGAACCTCATCCTAACGTGAGCAAAGTCGAAGGCCTCGTTCATTTTAGACAAGATGAGGGAAGAGGCCCTGACAATGGCCCTTATGTGCCCCTATAGTCCATTAGAAATAGGAGGAGAACATCATTCTAACGTGAGCAAAGTTGAAGGCCTCATTCATTTTAGACGAGATGAGGGGAGGGCCCTGACAATGGCCCTTATGTGCCCCAACAGTCTGTTAGGAATAGGAGAAGAACCTCGTCCTAACATGAACAAAAGTCAGAACCTCATAGACTAAAGACGTGGAGAAAGAAGAAGCTTGGTGGAGAATTCTTACATGTGTTTTTCCATGATAAGCTGACTACATCAAATGCGAAAGGCAGAATCTTATCCTGATTTGCAAGAGAGGTCTTACTTTGACATCCATAACAAGCCCGACATTCGCAATGAGCTCGACGTCCATAACAAGCAACAAGTGCAAGAACCCAGGATAGTGTTAGATATATGTGCCCTAGAAGCCAGAATTGGCTGACACTTATAATACACTTCTAGGGGCAAAATTATAATTTTGACTAAAATCAATAAATAGGTTATTTTCTATCACATATGTGTATTTAGTGTCTGTGATACATCCTTTGAGTTAATGGCAATGATAATTCATATTTTCAAGAGTTGAAAATTTAAGACATGAATAATCATTATTAACTCATAAATTGCTCTCGACCATAGGATCATTGTGAGGATGGTGATTGATTCGGAAGGTTCATGTACAATCGCTTCTGTTTAGTAGATGAGTCTTGAGTCTACAGTGTGAAGACACCGGAGCGAGAGTACAGATACTCGTTAGAGAACGAGGGCACTGAGCGTGACCACCTCGAGTAGTCATTAGGGAGTCTACCTTCTCGTCAATGACTGACTCGATGCTGCAGTAGTGTGTCTGGTTCTTTGACCTGAGGTGCATCGGCAGTTCACCTTGAGGGTGTTATAGTTTGACTACACCATTACTCGGTCTCCTAGCCATATGGAACCCTGAGGTGTATGTTGGCTATGACATGTTCATTGTAGGAACTGGATGGCATCAAGATGGAATCTATCTACCTCGGTGGTAGAGGAGCAGCCCTATGATGATCATGAGAATCAAGTCCAGAAATCCATGGCCATGGTAGAGTGAAATAATAGAAAGAGTTTCTATTTAGATTTTCACATTGGACTTGAATCGAATGATTACATCATATGACAGAGACTAGGGTTTGACGAGTTTACCTTAACCCTAATCTGATCGGGGCTCAAGATAGAAGAACTGAATCACACAGATAGCTACACCAAGAGGTTCACATTCAGCTCTGATGGGTTGCCACCATATACTGCTAGGTGTCACTGGTGGATTTTGGGAGCAATTAGAATGATTTAGATGATCGATCATTCTAGCTGTTCGAATCAGAAGAGTTCTGATCCATCGAAAGGAGTTTCGATGATGTCTATGATAGAGATCATGACATATCCCATTACCATACAGAACTGAACCTAACTGGGTCACACAAACAAGGGTTTGAATCTGGTGATCATCAATTGAACTGATCTAGTTCAATTGATCTGAATGAGATTCAATTAGGTTCAAGGAAATCGTGCTAGCACTCGATTGAACCTAACGTTCTTCTTTTTTGCTATCATAAATAAGTTGTCCTGTCTGAGCCAAAGGAGTTTGTGCTCAATCAGAGGCCTTCATATGGTCTGACTGGAGGTTGTCCAAGTCAGAAAAGGTTGTCTTATTTGTAAGACATTACCTGCCATTTTTGGTCACCTGCCATTTCTTGTTCTTTGACTTTGGTCAAAAGTCTACCTTTGACTGGTCAAACATTGACCATTGACCACTTTGACTTTTGACCACATGTCATGCACCTATTGGAGAGCTGGTGGGGGCCTGTCCCCTGCCAGAACCTGGCAAGGAGGAAGGGCGCACGCCAAGGGATGGCGTGAGCCCAAGTAGGAGGCGCCTAGGAGTCCTTGTTGGACAAGGACTCCATCTCCCTTTTTGGATTCCAATTAGAGTTCTCCTAAGAACCAACTTTGACTGGTCTTAGGCGCCCTCTAAGGAGGAATCCAGGGGTCTCTATTTCCACCAATCAGATTTAGATCTGATTTCACAAAGGGTTGTGATTGGTTGGGAGGAAGAGGAGTTGGATCACAAGCTTAGTCTATAAATAAGACCCTGCGCCCAACTCAGTTTGTGAATTCAATTGAGAATTGAAAACCCCACGCCCCAAGGCTGCCTCTCCCCTCCTTCCTCCATGCCAAAGCTTCTTCTCCTTCTCCTCTCCACGTCCAAAAGGAGTTTTGGACCTTGGTTGGTGCGATCTAGATCAAAGAAAGGCGATCAAAAGTAAGAAGGCTGCACTGCTGCAAAAGGACGACTGTTGATCTTCAAAAGGAGTTTTGAAGATCCTCCAGATCAGATCCAGATCTGATTTTTGGAGGTGTGATAGAGAAGAAGAGGATCTCCAAATCCAACCTGAGTAGATATCAGTAGAGGCCAGGTGCTTGCGTGGCTAGATCTAGAACCTTTTGCTGCAAACAGGATCATCAACAGGATAATAGGATTACCCAAATTTAGATAAATTAAATTTGATTTAATTTATCCTTATTTTATTTTATTTATAAAATAATAAGAATCAGATTTGAAACACATCAAGATCTGATTGGGATCAAGAGAAAAATTTTTGAAATATATCTTTTGATCTGATCAGATCTGAACGAACCTGGTCTGGGAAATCAGGATTTCCCTTCAGATAGAAGATAAGATCTTCTTTAAACTCAGCTGGAGATAAGATCTCCCCCGAGCTTCAACGTCAACCTCAATAGGAGATAAGATCTCCTTCAACCTCAGCTAGAGATAAGATTTCTTTCGAGCTTCAACGTCAATAGGAGATAAGATCTCCTTCAACCTCGGCTAGAGATAAGATCTACCACGAACTCCAATTCTTCAATAGAAAATAAGATCTCCTTCAATCTCGATTGGAGATAAGATCTCCTCTGAGCTTCAACGTCAACATCAATAGGAGATAAGATCTCCTTCAATCTCGACTGTAGATAAGATCTCCCTCAAGTTTTAACGTCAATCTTAATAGAAGATAAGATCTCCTTCAACCTCGATTGGAGATAAGATCTCCCTCGAGCTCCAACCCTTCAATAGAAGATAAGATATCCTTCAACCTCGGCTGGAGATAAGATCTTCTCCAAGCTTCAAACGTCAATGTCAATAGAAGATAAGATCTTCTTCAAGCTCAATTGGAGATAAGATCTCTCTCTAGCTTAAACTTTAATGTCAATAGAAGATAAGATCTTCTTCAACCTCGACTGAAGATAAGATCTCTTCCAAGCTTCAATGTCAACCTCAACAGAAGATAAGATCTCCTTCAACCTCAACTAGAGATAAGATCTTCCCCGAGCTTCAACCCTTCAATAGGAGATAAGATTTCTTTCAACCTCGGCTGGAGATAAGTTCTCCCCCGAGCTTCAACGTCAACGTCAATAGAAGATAAGATCTCCTTCAACCTCAGCTGAAGATAAGATCTCTCCCGAGCTTTAACTTTAACGTCAATAGGAGATAAGATCTCCTTCAACCTCGGCTGGAGATAAGATATCCACCAAGCTTCAATGTCAACCTCAATAGAAGATAAGATCTCTTTTAACCTCGACTGGAGATAAGATCTCATCTGAGCTACAACATCAACCTCAATAGGAGATAAGATCTCCTACAACCTCGATTGGAGATAAGACCTCTCTCGAGCTTCAACGTCAATGTCAACAGGAGATAAGATCTTCTTCAATCTCGATTGGAGTTAAGATTTCTCCTGAGCTCCAATCCTTTAATAGGAGATAAGATCTCCTTCAACCTTGGCTGGAGATAAGATCTCCCTCAAGCTTCAACATCAACGCCAGCAGGAGGTTAAGATCTTCTTCAACCTCGACTAGAGATAAGATCTCCTTTGAGCTTCAACGTCAACATCAATAGGAGATAAGATCTCCTTCAACCTTGGCTGAAGATAAGATCTCCCCCGAGCTTCAACTTCAACGTGAATAGGAGATAAGATCTTCTTCAATCTTGATTAGAGATAAGATCTCTTCCGAGCTTCAACGTCAACCTCAACAGGAGATAAGATCTCCTTCAACCTCAACTGAAGAGATGAGATCACTTCCAAGCTCCGACCCTTCAATAGAAGGTAAGATCTCCTTCAACCTCAGCTGGAGATAAGATCTCTCCTGAGCTTCAACGTCAACATCAATAGGAGATAAGATCTCCTTCAACCTCAACTGGAGATAAGATCTCCTCTGAGCTTCAACGTTAACGTCAAAAGGAGAGATAAGATCTCCTTCACCTCGACTGAAGATAAGATCTCCTCTGAGCTCCAATCCTTCAATAGGAGATAAGATCTCCTTCAACCTCGACTGGAGATAAGATCTCCCCCAAGCTTCAACCTCGGCTAGATCTAAGATCTCCTCCATGCTTCAACCTCGACTGGAGATAAGATCTTCTCCAAGCTTCAACATCAATCTCAATAGAAAATAAGATCTCCTTCAACCTCGATAGAAGATAAGATCTCCTCCAAGCTTCAATCTAAATGGATGCAGAGCCCAAAAAAGGACTTCGACGGTCATCTTTTTTGTATTTTCTTCCTTCAAATTTTGAACTTGGGAGTGGGGGAACTATTATTGGAGATAAACCCCGCTTCCATCGAAGTCCAGTCTAATGCTTAGACTAATGCAACTGGTAATCATGAAAGATCTTCGATCGAAAATTCTTCCTTCAATGGTCAAACCCCAGTGGAACTCCTTCAGCGATCGGACCCCAATCGAACTCCTCCAATGGCCGAACCCCATCCAAACTCTTTCAACGATCGAACCCCAGCCAAACTTTTTCAATGGCCAAACTCTTTTTGGACTTCTGCTTCAGTCGGATATCTCTAGGAGCTGAACTCCTTCTTGAGTTCTTCTTCAATCGAATTCCTTCAGGAGTCGAACTCTTTTTGGACTTCTTCTTCAGTCAGATACCTTCAGGAGTCGAACTCCTTCCGAACTTCTTCTTCAGTTGGATTCCTCCTTCAATCGAATTCCTCCATCGAACTTCTCCTTTAGTCAGATTCCTCCAAAAGCTGAACTCCTTCCAGATTTCTTCTTCAGTTGGATTCCTCTAATAGCCAAACTCTTTCCAGACTTCTTCTTTAGTTGGATTTCTTCAGTGGATTACTTTCAGATTTCGACTAGCATTCCTTCTGAATGATCCCCTATAGCCATATTTCCTTCAGGAGTCCGAACTCCTCTAGAATTGATATATATCAAAGTTCTTCACCAACCAACGCTTGCTTCCTCTAAACTTCGGCTATTAGATCTCGATGAATGGGCACATCATAATAGATGATATCTCTCTCTCTATAGCAAGCCCCACATGGCCGAAAATGGCCCATTATCGGATAGTTATGGCTGTCGCTATCAGTCTGACGATACCTCTTTCTCCATAACAAACCCCATACGGCCCTGAGTGGTCCACTATCGAACAGTTATGGTTGTCACTATCAGTCTGCTATGGGCTCCGTCTATAAAGAGGAATCCTTCAGATACATTTTCTCGAAGCTCTCTTCTCCTTTTCGAAACTCTGCTGAACTCTTTTCTGAGCACTCCATTTTTGTTGGCCAGAAGAGTTGACTTGATTGTCAGAGGATCCTACAGGAGCCACCACCACCGACTTTGAATGGGACTTTATTTTGTAGGTCACTAATGGCGACCTCTTTCTCAGCTCCAGCTCGATTCGACGTCAACCAGATTCTGCACCAATAATGTTCATTGTAGAAATTGGATTGCACCAATAGGAGATCTATCTACCTTGATAGATGAGGAGTAGCCCTATGATGATCATGAGATCGAGTCTTTAAGCCCGTGGCCATGGTAGTGTGAAGATGATAGAAAGAATTTCTATTTGATTTTTACATTGGATTCGAATCGATTGATTAATTCATATGATGGATATTGGGTTTGATGAGTTCACCTTAACCCTAATCCTATCGAGGTTCAAGATAGAAGAACCCAATCATACAAGTAGCTGCACTAAGAGGTTCGCTTTTGATTCTTATGGCTTGCCACCATATAGTGCTAGGTAACATTGGTGGATTTTGGTAGCAATTAGAATGATCTTGATGATCGATCATTTTAATT
This sequence comes from Cocos nucifera, assembly GCA_006176705.1. Taxonomy (NCBI): domain Eukaryota; kingdom Viridiplantae; phylum Streptophyta; class Magnoliopsida; order Arecales; family Arecaceae; genus Cocos; species Cocos nucifera. Next base: position 59,098 of record QRFJ01005084.1, on the reverse strand, counting down.
GTATGAATTTGGTCCATCGAAAGATATTTTAATGATGTCGATAATAGAGATCATGATATATCTCAATACTATACAAAACTAAACCTAACTAGATCACACAAATAAGAATTTGGATCTTGATGTCATCAATTAGGCTAACTCAATTCAGTTAATTTGGATTAGATCAAATTAGGTTCAAGAAAATCATACTAGCACACCATTGAGCCTAGCATTCTACTTCTATAATCATTCTGGTTAATCTCGGCTAAGCCAAATCTATTTGGGCTCACTCAAGAATCTTGTCTTATTCTGAATGGAGTTTGTCTGGGTCAGAAAAGTATTATCTTAATTCATCAGATGAATTTAAGACAACACCTACCAATTTCTATCACCTGCCATTTTCTAGTTTCGAATATTGGTTAATAGTTGACCTTGGACACTTGGACATAGGGCCATGTAGCATGCACCCATTGGAGAGCACTTGGGGCTCTTGTCCCCTACTAAAAGAGGAAAGAGATAGGGCGCACGCCTAGGGATAGTTGACCCTAGACACTTGGATACAAAGCCATGTGGCACGCACCCATTGTAGAGTGGATGGTGCTCTTATCCCCCTATTAAAAGAGGACAAAGAGAGGGTGCATGCCACCATAGGCATGCACCCTATGTGGATAAGATGGAGTTCCATACAGATAGGACTTCATGATAACTTGATGGTCTTGAACACTTTTGCGCCAAATTCACTGGGCTTATCCAATGTTGGCACCAACTTTAGTGAATTTTTAAGGGACTCTATCTGATATGATCAGATGACATCACCTCACTAATCAAATTTAGATCTGATTAAATAAAGGCCTCTGATTGGCCAAGGTGATGTGGCACTGTATGGTGTAGTAGGGTCTATTTAAACCCTATCTATGCCTAGGGTTGAGAGCTCTTAGCCTATCCACCATGCCGCAAGGTTGCCCTTCTCTCTTCCTTGCCTCCCTCTAATCCTTTCACTCCCTTCTCCACACCCAAAGAGTTGGGCATAAGTCCAAGAGTGGTCTAAGAAAAATTGGTGCCCAGATCAGGAAGAAGGCAGCACTGCTGAAAGAGAAGACTGCTGCTTTTTTAGAAAGATTTTTGAAGAATCTTTAGATCAGATCTAGATCTAATCTTTGGGGCATTGATTCAAAAGAAGAAGATCTCTAGATCTTGCTCAAGTAAACTCTAATAGAGACCAGACACGTGCGTGGCTCGATCCAAAACCTCAGGAGTATCAGGATCATCGTCTGGGTAATCAGATTATCCTAATCAGGTACACCAAATATTTCTTATTTAAATTTAATTTTTATATTAAATATCAAATTATCATAATTAGATCTGAGAACTCTTAGATCTAATCAAATCATAAAATTTTTTTTTAGAAAAATTCACCTTAGATCTAATCAGATCTGGACGATTCTATGGTGGAAAATGAGATTTTCCTTCAAATGATATCAAAACTGCATTACCAATTCTTCAGATCTATTTTAAATTTTATTTTATTTTTATTTATAATTTAATATTAATAAATTTTAGATATCACATCAGATATTATTATATCTAAAATTAAAAAATTAAAAATTAAATAATTTAGATCTATAGTGTATGAGATGCATGACTAGACTAGGAATAGAATAGTTTCACGTGTAGTCTAGTATAATCGTGTTGTTAATTTGGTTAAATATGATTTTAGATTTATTTTATTTTTATTTTTTTGATATTATAAATATTATAATTAGATCTAAAAAATAGAAAATAGAGTTTTTAATTTTTAATTTATTCATATGAGATATGAAAGATGCATGCTTAGACTAGTTGTAGAATAGTTCTATAAACTATCTAAAATAGTTTTATTTTGATGTGATCAATTAAAATTCTATTTTTTAGATATAATATGTGATATATCAGATCTGAAAGCATACATATTTAATTAAGTTATGATACATGAGATGTATGCAAGGCATGTATAGGTTAGATCATTGATTGTATATGTGATATATGATTTAGATCTAACTTGTTTTGTAGTAGAAAATATATTTCTGACTAAGGTGTTCTTTTTGGCCATCCGGTCATAAGAACAAAGTTGGATTTAAAGACCTTCTTCTTTCATTTGATGGGGTATTCTTATAACGTGTAAGGATGCTACACGTTTGTCCTTAATCAGAAACCAGAACTTATTTTCTGCAGAACCTTAGATTTTAAAATTCTAGGATTTTATTACATATTTTTGTTCATGAACTCAAACTTAATTAAGAATTAAGATTATAAAATTAACTAGATCTAAAATTATAAATTTTTAGATCTAAGATACCTTCATAAAATTGGATTTCGATTTGGGTGGCTCAATTAGGTCTAGCGGTTGATCAAACCAAATCAAGAGTTGGTTAGTTGGGATCAAAGAAAGCTTAGATTTGACTAGTCTAATAAGATTAAGTCTGGGTCAAGATCGAATCATATTAAGATGTGAATCGATCAAGTCAAGACCTAATTTGGCTTTGCGGTTTGAGTGTGGATTGTAGGCTAACCCGATCGATTCTAATTCGATAATTTGGTGTCTAAGATAAGTTTGGCATATATGACTGACTAGTTTTTAATTGGAAACTACTCGACCTGAATGCATTCTTGTTGAGTTAATGATATATCCCTTTCACTGATCTTACTTACCTGGCCATTTGTGTTGACCCAGTTCTGATTTGAGGTGGCTAACAATTCGAGCCAACCCATGCCCCTAGGTTAGTCATAATTGTTATGACCAAGTTAAGTGAAGTTTAAAGAGATCTAAATTAAATTTTTCTAAGAAAATATTAAGTCTAAGGTCTTCCACCATTGTAGATGTACCGATCTTTCTTAGGATTGATTATTCTCGGCTAGATACAGTGGTTCAGTTGCACCAAGAAGATGCAACCATGTCTATTAGGCATTGGATTCTATGAGTTGGAAGATGGGTTGGGCTCAATATTTTAGATACAGTGAGAGATCAAATCAGGAGTTCAATTCATGCAAGTGGTGGGTCTAACTTAACTAAGGATTGGATCAATATTCTGAACATGATAAAATTCATGAATTAGAGATCGGGTATTAATGCACCATGATTAAAGAATCATTGGACAAGAGTTATCTACTTATCAATGAATCCATCACCAATAACTAATAGGTGAAGTGGTGAGCTAGTTGGTGGGACCGCACCATCCACTAGAAATTTATAATTGCGAAGACTTTTGCAACTCTATCAAAGGAGTGTAGAGATCTGAGTAAATAGTAAAAGCTTAATTTGTTTAAAAAATAAAATGTCTAAATAAATTGATTAAGTCCAATTAAAAAATCTGACTTGAAACTTTGACTCTCTATAGAAAAATGTCTGCGTCCGACCTACTAGCCTGTATCCTAGACACCCATAGACTGATCAAATTCAACTAGAAGGATTGGCTCTGAAACATTAAAATTATTTTGGATTCCAAGAAGTTGACTTAGATGTTAGAATAGGATCCTTCCACTTTGTCAGCCCATCCATCCACTGAATAGAGAGCATCTCTAAAAAAATGGATGGATGAAGATAATAAAGCTAGGTATTACATGTTGTGCTTGATATCTGATAAGCTCCAGCACCAACATGAAGACATAAAGACTAGCCATCAAATATTGGCTCATCTGTAAGAGTTGTTTGGTGAACAGAGTCACACAGCCAAATATCAAGTCACTAGAAGACTTTTTAAGACTCAGATGCATGATGGGTAGTCGGTCCAAGATCATTATCTGATGATGATCAAGGACTTAGAAGAGCCTGAGAAGCTCGATGTCAAGTTAGATCAGAATCTACAGATTGATATAATTCTATAGTCTTTAACTGATGTATATGGGCAGTTCATCATGAACCACCATATGCACAAATTACAAAATACCATGACTAAGCTTAAGAACATGCTAGTCACTACTGAGCTTTCCATGAAAGGTTCTAAAGGCTCAATGCTTGTTGTGGAGCAGACTTCTTTCAAGAGAAAGTCTTTTGAAAAGAAGAAGTCCATGAAGAAGCAGAAGATGGAAGGGGGGAAGAAGAAGAAGGCAGAGCCGAAGAAGAAGGCCACTGATAAGGAAAAACATTTTCATTGCAATACTGATGGCCACTAAAAGTGGAACTACCCTCTATACCTGACCAGCTTGAAGAATAAGAAGGAGGCAGGTTCTTTTTGAGGTGTGCTTGTTATAGAATCTAACCTTATGGTTTCTTCTGCATCTAGTTGGGTGCTTGACTCTGATTTTAGTTCTCACCTATGCACTTCTATGCAGGGACTTGAGGATAGCAGGAGATTGAGGGATGGCAAGATGATCCTACATGTCGAAAATGGAGCAAGAGTTGCTATTGTGATCGTGGGAACCTATGCTCTTCGACTACCATCAGGATTAGATTTAGTACTTAGGAACTATTTTTATGTACCTACAGCAAGCAAGAATTTGATTTCTATTTCATGTTTAGCACAGAAAGGCTATGTAATTAGTTTTCTTAAGGACCATTGTAATATTCTTTTTGAAAGAAATAAAATTACAAGTGGTTTTCTTATAAATGGTCTCTATTAGTTACATATTGATATTTCTATTTTTAATATCAAGCAAAACATGAATGCCATAGGATCAAAGCGACCCAAGGATAGTCTAAATGATAGGTATCTTTGGCACTTTAGGCTAGGTCATATAGCTGAAGACAGAGTTAATAAATTAGAAAAATTTGGACTATTGAGTTCATTAACTTTCGAGTCATATCCGATTTATGAATCATGCCTTCATGCCAAAATGACTAAGCTTCCTTTTATAGGACTGAAGGGAAATCCAGATTTCTCGGACCAGGTTCATTCAGATCTGATCAGATCAAGAGATATATTCCAAAATTTTTTTTTTTTGATCCTAATTAGATCTAGGATGTTTTAGATCTGATTCTTATTATTTTAATAAGAAAAATAAATTTAGATAAATTAAATCAAATTTAATTTACCTTGAAGTGGGTAATCCTATTACCCATTAATGATCCTATAAGCAGCGGAAGGTTCTGGATCTAGCCATGCAAGTGTCTGGCCTCTATCGATATCCACTCAAATGGATCTAGAGATCCTCTTCTTTTCTATCACATCTCCAAAAATTAGATCTGGATCTGATCTGGAGGATCTTCAAAATACCTTTTGAAGATTAGCAGTCATCCTTTGAAGCAGCGCAGCCTTCTAGCTTTCAGTCGCCTTTCTCTCATCTAGATTGCACCAACCAAGAATCCAAACCTCTTTGGACATGGAGAGGAGAGGGAGAAGGTGCTTTGGCGCGGAGGAGGAGAGGAGAAGCAGCCTTGGGGCATGGAGATTTCAATTGTGATACTCTTTGAGTTGGGCGCAGGGTCTTATTTATAAACTGTCTGTGATCCAACTCCTCTTCTTCCCAACCAATCACAACTTTATGAAATTAGATCTAAATCTGATTGGTGGGAATAGAGTCTCTTGGATTCCTCCTTAGAGGGTGCCTAAGACCAGTCAAAGTTGGTTCTTAGGAGAACTCTAATCGGAATCCAAAAAGGAAGATGGAGTCCCTATCCAACAGGGACTCCTGGGCGCCTCCAACTTGGGCACACGCCAAGGGTGGCGTGCGCCCTCCTCCTTGTCAGGTTCTGACAGGAGGACAGGCCCCCACCAGCTCTCCAATAGGTGCATGACATGTGGACAGAAGTCAAAGTATCAATGGTCAACGTTTGACCAGTCAAAGGATCAACTTTTGACCAAAGTCAAAGGACGAGAAATGGCAGGTGACCAAAAATGGTAGGTAATATCTTACAAAATAAGACAACCTTTTCTGACTTGGACAAGCTTCAGTCAGACAATGTGAAGGCTTCTAAATGAGCATAAACTCCTTTGGCTTCATCAGGACAACTATTTATGATAGTAAAAGAAGAACGTTAGGTTCAATCGAGTGCTAGCACGATTTTCCTTGAACCTAATTGAATCTCATTCAGATCAATTGAACTGGATCAGTTCAATTGATGATCACCAGATTCAAACCCTTGTTTGTGTGATCCAGTTAGGTTCAGTTCTGTATGGTAATGGGATATGTCATGATCTCTATCATCGACATCATCGAAACTCCTTTCGATGGATCAGAACTCTTCTGATTCGAAATAGCTAGAATGATCGATCATCTAAATCATTCTAATTGCTCCCAAAATCCACCAGTGACACCTAGCAGTATATGGTGGCAACCCATCAGAGCTGAATGCGAACCTCTTGGTGCAGCTACCTGTGTGATTAAGTTCTTCTATCTTGAGCCCCGATCAGATTAGGGTTAAGGTGAACTCGTCAAACCCTAGTCTCTGTCATATGATGTAATCATTCGATTCAAGTCCAATGTGAAAAGCTAAATAGAAACTCTTTCTATTATTTCACTCTGCCATGGCCATGGGCTTCTGGACTTGATTCTCATGATCATCATAGGGCTGCTCCTCTACCACCGAGGTAGATAGATTCCATCTTGATGCTATCCAGTTCCTACAATGAACATGCTATAGCCAACATACACCTCAGGGTTTCGGATGGCTAGGAGACCGAGTAATGGTGTAGTCAAACTATAACACCCTCAAGGTGAACTACTGATGCATCTCAGGTCAAAGAACCAGACACACTACTGCAGCATCGAGTCAGTCATTGATGAGAAGGTAGACTCCCTAATGACTACTCGAGATGGTCACGCTCAGTGCCCTCATTCTCTAACGAGTACCTATACTCTCGCTCTGGTGTCTCCACACCATAGACTCAAGACTCATCTACTAAAGAGAAGCGATTGTACACCAACCTTCTGGATCAATCACCATCCTCATGATGATCCTATGGTCGGGAGCATTTTATGAGTTAATAATGATTATTCATGTCTTAAATTTTCAACTCTTGAAAATATGAATTATCATTACCATTAACTCAAAGGATGTATCACAGACACTAAATACACATATGTGATAGAAAATAATCCATTTTATTGATATTAATCAAAATTATAATTTTGCCCCTAGAAGTGTATTACAAGTGTCAGCCAATTTTGGCTTCTAGGGCACATATATCTAACAAGGACATGAAGAAAGGGCTATAGACATACTTGCCTTGGTATACATAGATGTGTGCAGCCCATTTGATGTACCGATCAGAGGCAATTATGTCTACTTTATCACCTTTATCGATGATCTATCTCAGTACATGTATGTGTATTTAATGTGATATAAGTCTGAAATCTTTGAAAGGTTCAAGAAGTTCAGACATGAAGTAGAAAAATAAATAGAAAAATCCATTAAGACTATTCGATCAGATTGGGGAGGCAAATATGTTAGTCGAGAATTTCTAGACTATGTTAAGGATAATGGCATAGTCTCATAATGGACTCCACCTAGAACGTCTCAACTCAACGGGATTTTAGAACAGGGAAACTGGACCCTATTGGATATGGTTCGATTCATGATGAGTTTCACGGACCTTTCTAATTTTTTTTAGGGACATAGTCGTATGATAGCAATATATCTACTGAATAGGATTTTCAATAAAACTGTTCCTACCATGCTGTATGAGATATGACATGGTAAGAAAACAAGTTTGAGTCATCTCAGAATTTAGGATTGTTCGGCCCATGTTAAGAAACAACAGGTAGACAAATTAGAATGTAGGTCTATTAGAGCTTGGTTTATAGGATATTCTAAAGAGTCGTTAGGATATTATTTCTATCTTTCAGAAGAGCATAATGTGATTGTGAGTCGACATGCCATCTTCCTTGAAAAATAATTTATTCAAGATGGTGGCATTGAAAGATAGACTAGGCTTGAGGAGGAATTCTCCAATGAGCGATGAGCTAAGAAACCTATGTAGCCCAATCAGTTAGAACCAATCAAAACACTACCTCCACCACCTTGTAGATCAAATAGGATTTTTCGTCCTCCTGAAAGATACTTAGGTACTACTGAAGAGGATGTAGAGAAAATATTTCTTATGAAAAATGGGATTCATGATGATGATCCCAAAACCTATGATAAGACGATATCAGATATCGACTTCGAAAAATGGTTAGAGGCAATGAGGTCAGAAATTGACTCAATGCATTCAAACTAAGTCTGGATCTTGGTAGATCCATCTGAAGGTATAGTACCCATTGGGTGTAAATGGATCTTTAAGAGAAAGATAGGTATCGATGGAAATATAGAGATATTCAAAGCAAGACTTGTAGTGAAAGGGTATGGTCGGCACGAAGGCATTGACTATCAGGATACTTTTTTGTTAGTAGCCATGCTCCAATCCATCCATACATTGCTTGCTATTGCAACCTATTTCGATTACGAAATATGATAGATGGATATAAAAATGATGTTTTTAAATGGATATCTTGAGGAAGATATCTATATGGAACAACCACTTGGTTTCACATCCAGTGATGGTGATCGTAAGGTATGCAAGCTGCAAAGATCCATATATAGACTTAAGCAAGCATCTCGAAGCTGCAGTGCTCATTTTAATAATATAATCAAATTATTTGATTTCATCAAAAATGAGAAGGAGCCCTGTGTTTTCAAAAAGGTCAGTAAGAGCACTATTATCTTCCTCGTACTGTACGTAGATGATATCCTCCTAATTGGAAATGATATTTTCATGTTAACTACAATCAAAATATGGTTGTCTAAGGAGTTCTCTATGAAAGACCTAGGAGAATCATCCTTTATTCTCGAAAGTAAGGTCTATAGAGATAGACCGAATAGGATGCTAGGACTTTCACAAAAAATATACAAAGACAAGGTGCTAAAGAGGTTTAGCATGGAAAACTCTAAAAAGAATTTAGTACCTTTTAAACATAGCATTCTATTAGGAATTGTATTCCAAAGCCAATCATCAGTCTGTTGATGGTTGAGCTATTTTATAATTATAATTGATTTATTAATTAATAAAAATATTTTGACATTTTTTTCATTATAAGTTTACATCTTCTAATGACTCTATTATTGTGATGAAGTCCTTAGGACTATTTAGTTTCGATAAAGAGATGATTTATCGATTAGTCCTTAAATTTGTTCATGACCAAATGATAGGCTATTAATTAGGACAACAGCATCTATCGAGCATAGGTCACTATATGCTATATAGATTGGTTATCCTCTTAATCAAGGAGTGTGGAGACACTGGTATGGCATACAGGTGAGATATATGGGTACATCATCATTGAACATGATCAACTCCAGAGCATTCTACTATCGAGAATATCTCTGATGGGATATAGGTATAAGTATCCCTTAGACCTGAGATCACCTCAGTGACTTGCAAACAACTCACTATGCTTTGGTACTGGACTAACTGAATTTCTAATTTAGCAATGGAAGGCTTCAGGACATAGTTAAGTACTTACAAAGTTGAAGTGTGATCAAGATGGAATTGACCACTCCAAGAGTTTGAGAAGAATGTATCACTGTATTTCAATATAGCAAAATCTTGATCAGGATAATCCATCAGATGGATTTCATATTTTAAAATACAATATGGACAACCTGATCAGAGTTGATAGTTGAACTCCGAGGTGTCCTACGAGCATTATGGTCAAGGGAATGAATTATATGAAAACTATATCCGGATGGGTTCTAAGGATGGTGTTCTACACCTTCAACCTATCTGGCCATCGGGTATCATTGCTAGATGGTCACTTCGATTGGTATAAAAATTTATTTCTATGCTACCGACTTAGGTTCGAACCTATGAGGTCATACACATTAGAGATTACGATCTGATCGGATGGTTGATCAATGATTAAGAATCGTTCTAGGGTTAAACAATCAATACGATTGGTGTTTAACCTAGTGCAAGTGTTGTAGGAGGATCAATTAGCAATTAGATTGCTAATTGACTTAATTTGATTATGCCAATAGGCTAAAATTAAATTTAATTAAATATAATTTAATTAGATTTAGTTTGGGCTTGATTGGATCAAGTCCAATTGGTTTATTGGATAAGCCAAGTGCAAGAAAGAACTAGTCCTAGTCTAACTAGGACTCGGATTAACCTAATTTTTTAATTTGATTAGAAAATAAATGAGAATTAAATTTAATTTAATCTAATTTAATTAAGTCTTTAAATAGGTTAGGGACTTATTTAATTGGGTTGGTTTAATCTTGATTTTATTTGGTTAAAAGATCTTGTTTGACCAAGTCAAAATAGGAGTCCTAGTGTGATTAGGACTCCCTATCACTTGCGCCACTTAATCCTCATGCGCTATGCCCTTTTTGTTTTATTTTTTACATGAAAATTTTCTACTCCCATGGCTTCTCATGCCCTCTTTCTCTCCTCCTTTTCTCATAAGGTAATTTATTGGAAGACCAAGTCAAAAGAGGAGTCAGTTTTGCTTAGGATTCTATGAGATAGAATCCTTATTGACCAAAACACCTTTTCTTGAGTGTCGCCCCCTCTTTGCATGCCTTCCCTTGCCGATCCATGCTAATAATTATGGAGGAGGCGCCCAAGAGTTAGGCACCCCAACAACTTTCCATGTTTGGATATTCCTAGTCTAGAATTTTGATCTAACTTGGACTCTTCTTTTTCTCTATTTATTGAATGAATTTTATTTTGATTTTTTTTTGAAATATAGAGCTTTGGAAGAGATTTGGGGTGTGCAAAAATCAAAGAAAGTGGATCCTTGGGCATGGGAGTTCCATAGGCACCAAATTAGGTGTCTAGGTGAGAGAAAAGAGAACAAGAAGAGGGTCTTCTTCTATAGCTATTTTATTTTCAATCTCTCCTTTTTTTTTAAGTTTTTTCTAAGAGAGTCTTAGATAAGTAAACTCTCATTTTCCTTCTCATATTTTGAAAAGTTTAAATTTAAAAGAAGAAAGCATCGGATCGATCGTTGAAGAAGAATCAGCACAATACTAGCATGCTGTGCTGATTTGCTGCATCAGACTTCAGATCAGAGATCTTAGGCTCGTATGGATGACTCCTAGAGGTTGGATGCATGTGTGGCTCATGACTTAATCCTCAAACCTGGATCAGTAAGTTAGAATATCTAACTTGCTTAGGTAATAGATCTGATATATTAACTTCATACCTGCACTTGATGTAGTGTAGATCTAGGTTGATTTGATCGATCTTTTATTTTTTTATTTGATTTTAATTTTTAATTTAATATCATGCTTTGATCATGTAATAGATCTGAGATCTAGATATTTATATTTTTATTTAAATAAATATTTAATTTATTTAAATCTTTTGCTATAAGATCTTGAAAAAGTTTTCAAGATCTACATGTAAAACCCAAGATCTGATTCCTTCAATTGGTATCAGAGCCAGGTTGTTATTACATAATTTTTGTATATATTTAGATTATTTCATAGATTAGATCTAATTTATAATCTAATTATTAAATTTAAAATTAAAAAAAAATTTAGATCTCATAAACTGTCATAAGGTTGTCCTGCTGTAAGGTTTATCCCTTACAGTGTTTATCCCTTACAGTGAATAGGTTGTCCTAGTTCATGATGATCTAACTTTAATCATAAATTTATTAGAGTTGATCTAATTTTATTTATGATTTAATAGATTTAAAATAATTTTAGATCTAAAAATAAAATATTTTAGATTGTGCAGACTGTCATAAGGTTGTCCTGCTGTAAGGTTTATCCCTTACAGTGAATAGGTTGTCCTAATACGTGCTGATCTAAAATATTGATCATAAAGTTTTAAATTAGATCTAAGAGATTTTATGATCTAATTAAAAATATTTTAATCTAATTTTAATCTTCATAAATATATTAGATTTGATTTAGAAAGATTTATGATTGATTATTATTGAAACTATTTCAATTACATAAACTTGTTTAGATTAGATTTAAAGTAGATTCATGTTTATGTTACTTGCATATTGATTATGAATCAAACATGCAACTTGGTTGATAGAACCATGTTGTAAAATTATTTTATAAATATGAAAACTATTTTTGAAAAGCTAAACCCCAACCCTCAGCCCAAAACTTAATTAAGAATTAAGAAGTTGTTTGATTAGGTTCTAGGATTGTAAATTAAAGATCCTATGACACAAATCATAACACATTGGGTTAATGGGTTAGTGGAGATTAGGTCTATTAATTGGGTTAGACCTAGGGTTAGATTAAAGAATGGACTTAATTAGAGAATTGACTAAATCTAATCAATTATTGTCTTAGATTAGGTCAACGATTCTCTAGATCAATTGCAATAGTTGTAGTTGGTCAAGTCCATATCTTTAACAAGACCCAAGATAGACTTGATTCTTGGCTACGAGATCTAGCATGAACTATTAGGTTGATCTAATTAAAACTAACTAAACCAGTTGGTGTCTAAGATAAATCAGACCAGTGATTTTTAATTGGTAGCTCGCTTACCTGGCTATTTTTGATGGTGTCTAAGGCAAGCCTGGCAGACCCTTCCACCGATCGAACTTACCTAGCCTCTTGGAGAGATTATATTTTGATCAGATCGCTTAACTATTTGAGTTGACCCATGTCAGCTAGGTAAATCAGTTTGACTGATTTAGGTGCTCCTAGACCAGCCTATTAATGATCTCCCTTAAGTTGACTTGGTAAAGTTAGTGGGAGGATCATGATAAGCTGGTTAATCTGACCTACTCGTATCTATAAATTAAATTCTCTAAAATTATTAGATTCTTAAAATGAAATAGTTATATGATAACTGGATCATTGCCTCCTATTAAAGTAGATGGCAATGAGTCCATCAGTTGGAAAATCATTGGAGGCCCAAAGGCCTGGTGCTTATCGATTGATGAAATTATCATTCATTATATGATCTCTTGGTTACATCTTTCTAGATGGTGGTCAGGTGGGCCAACCAAAGTTGGGCCTGATCATTAATTGGTTGGATGGGTCAAGTATGGTCATGTTAATGGTTGGATCTAAGTAAATCCTTTTCTGAGAAGGCTGAAGCCAACTGATTAGGGCTTGGGGCAAAATTTAATTATTGAAAATTATTTGGAGAAATAATTAGTTATGAACCTACCCTTAGATGTACATGGGTGGGCCAACCAAAGTTGGGCTTGTATATAGTCTATGTGGATTCTAGTATCCACTAAGAAATTAGGATAATTTCTCGAATTAGAGGTAAAGGCTACCAATTCGATTAAAATAGTGGGAGAAACCTTTTGATTAAAATTCAAATATTTAGGTTTAATGAATCAATTACTAATTAGGTTTTGATTTTTCTTTGTGCAGACATTGCCACTTTCCTATCGCTCCGATCATTATTGGATAATGATAAGTTGGTGGGACCCAACTTCGATAGCTGGTACCAAAAGTTGAAGATTGTCTTGGAGCATGAACGGATCCTATATGTGCTGATGGATCTTGCACCTGAGGAGTCAGCTGTCAATGCACATGAAACAGTCAGAGACACTTATTAGAAGTGGCTCAGTGATCGAACCATGGTGCACTACATTATGCTGGCTGCGATGAGCGACGAGTTTAGTCATAGATTTGAGATAGCTCAGCCAAATGAAATGCTTCAAGTGTTGGAGGATTCTTTTGGCACACCTGATGACGTTGAGAGGCACAAGACTAGTTGTGCCATCTTCAATGCCAGAATGTGGGATGGAGCCTCTGTCACTGATCATGTACTGTATATGATCGAGCTGATAGAGTGTTTGAGCAAACTTGACTTTTTCTTGTATGAACAACTTGGGAAAGATGCTATAATGAACTCGTTGCCAAAGTCCTATCTCCCTTTTCTTACTCATTACAGAATGACAAAGCCTGAAGTAAACTACCAAGGCTTATTGGGGTTACTTCAGAACTTTGAGAAGGATCACTAGCTCCATAAAGAATCAATGAACTTAGTGAGAGGTTCGTCTTCTGATTCTCGACCCTTTAGGAAAGGAAAGAAGAACAAGAAGAAGAAAATAAAGAAGGTGCAAGTTCAGACTGGGACATCAGTGCAGGGCCAGACTAGAAAGATCAAGTTCGATAAGAGTCAAGCTGAATGCTTCTTTTGCAAGAAGTAGGGGCATTAAAAGAGGAACTGTCCTCAGTACATTACCTCCTTAGATCTAAAAAGGTAGAGAAAGAAGCAAGCTATTGCTGGGTGTTGGTGCAAAATCTGGTTGCCATCAGAGAAGTGTTGGAGTCGAAGAAGATGAGGTCACCATCGGTGACCTACAAAATATGTCTCATCCAAAGCTCGGGATGGTGGCTCCGACAAGACCCTCTAATGGTCAAGTTAGCTTTTTCAGTCAACAGAATTGGAGTGCTCAATCAAAAAAGTTGCAGAGTTTTAGGAGGGAGAAGAGAGAGCCTCCATGAAGAGGACCATTGGTGAGCTTTCAGAGGCGATTAGGACAGAGTAGGCTGAAGCTTCAGCTCACCTATGAACATCGGACTGTCGAGGATGAGGAGGTCGAGTCTAAAGTTTTAAGGAGACAGCGGCGAGAGCTTGAGGGTAAGTTTCAGCTCGCCAATAGAATGTATATAGATGGTCTCTTCTAGAAGAAGAAGCTTAAGAAGGAGATCCTTAGGCTAAAGCAGGCCTTGGTGATGGCCAAAGTCGACAGCCCAAAGTTCGAAGAATTCGGTTTGCCTTAAAGCTTTGGCCTCTTCCCCCTCTTTTTTTCTTTCTTTCAATGTAATCGACCTTGTCGGCCTATGCTTTGCTTGTAATGAACTTATTTTTATAATGAAATAATATATTTTTCACTATTTTTATTTTGCATGAACTTGAGGACTATTTGCGGCCTTACATTCTTTACCTCATTTTTATCTCTATCATTTTCTTATGAAATGCTTGTTATGGATGCCGAGCTCATTGTGGATGTCGAACTAGGACCTCTTTTGTAAATCAAGATAAGGTTCTGCCTTTCGCATTTGACGTAGTTAGGTTGTCATGAAAAAATACGTGTAAGGATTCTCCACCAAGCTTCTTCCTTCTCCGCGTCTTTGGTCTACGAGGTTCCAACTTTTGCTCATGTTAGGATGAGGCTTTTCTTCTATTCTTAACATGGCTTACAGGGATGCGTTAGGATTGTCGGTAGGATCTCTCTCTCCATCCTGTCTTATATTGATGAGGTCGTCGACTTTGCTCATGTTAGGATGAGG
Source organism: Cocos nucifera (assembly GCA_006176705.1). Classification (NCBI taxonomy): domain Eukaryota; kingdom Viridiplantae; phylum Streptophyta; class Magnoliopsida; order Arecales; family Arecaceae; genus Cocos; species Cocos nucifera. The sequence goes on along the minus strand of QRFJ01005084.1, from coordinate 43,989 downwards.
TTCTCCTCCTATTCCTAATGTGGCTTGTGGGGGAGCATTTGGGTCATTGATAGGGCCTCTTCCCCCATCTCGTCTTAAATGGATGAGGTCTTCGACTTTGCTCATGTTAGGACAAGATTCTCCTCCTATTTCTAACAGACTGTAGGAGCACATTAGGGCCATTGTCAGGATCTCTCCCCTCTTCTCATCTAAAATGAATGAGGTCTTTGACTCTGCTCATGTTAGGATGAGGTTGTTCTTCTGTTCCTAATGGGCTGTAGGGCCACATTAAGGCTGTTGTCAGGGCCTCTTCCCTCATCTCGTCTAAAATGAACGAGGCCTTCGACTTTGCTCACGTTAGGATGAGGTTCTTCTGCTATTTCTAATGGACTGTAAGGGCATATTAGGGCCATTGTCAGGGCCTCTTCCCTCATCTCATCTAAAATGAATGAGATCTTCATCTTTGCTCACGTTAGGACGAGGATCTCCTCTTATTCCTAACGGACTGTAGGGGCACATTAGGGCCATTGTCAGGGCCTCTCCCCTCATCTCGTTTAAAATGAACGAGGTCTTCGACTTTGCTCATGTTAGGATGAGGTTCTCCTCCTATTCCAAATGGACTGTAGGGGCATATTAGGGCCATTATCAGGGCCACTCCCCTCATCTTATCTAAAATGAATGAGGCCTTTGACTTTGCTCATATTTGGATAAGGTTCTCCTTCTATTCCTAATGTGGCCGTATTTATCATGAGATTAAGTTCAGAGGGTAGTCACCCTTTATCACCGGTATACAACAAAGATTAGGGTGTTGAAGTAGGAGAATTTCATTATAATCAAATCATCGGTAATATATTCATAGATTTTCTAAATTTCATGGTTGAGGTAGGTCTGCCCCTCCTGAGTTTCTTCAAGTAGTACATCCCGGGTTGGATGACTTCCATGACCTCGTAGGGTCCTTCCCAATTTTGGGCAAGCTTTCCCTAGCTCTGAAGCTAAGAGATAGCAGCTTGCCGAAGTACTAAGTCCTCCACTCTAAACATTTTACCTCTAACTCTAGAGTTATAATATCAGGCCACCCTTCACCTATAAGCCACCATCCAAACTAAGGCTTCCTCTCTTTTTTCTTCTAGTAGGTCGAGGTTGGCTCTAAGGTCCTACGGATTATGTTGCTCGTTGAAAGCCACTACCCACACTGATGGAAGCTTAAGTTTGATTGGGATGACTGCCTCTATTCCAAAAGCTAAGGCAAATGGTGTTTCTCCAAATGGCAGCCTTTGGGTAGTGCGGTATGCCCATAAAACATGATAAAGTTCATCCGTCTAGGCCCCTCTTGCTCTTTCAAGTCTTGTCTTGATGCCTTGCAATAGGGTCTGGTTGGTCACTTTAGCTTCACCATTTATCTATGGGTGAGCTACTGACATGAAGTGATGGAAGATGTTTAGATCTTCACAGAACTCAGCAAACCTCATCCTAACAAACTATTGCCCGTTATCTATTATGAGAGTTTGGGGCAGACCAAACTAGTAGACGATTGACTTTCAGATGAAGTCCTATACCTTGACCTCAGTAATTTTTGCTAGTATTTCGGCTTCGATCCGTTTGGTGAAGTAGTCGATCGCAATCAGAAGAAACTTTCATTGTCCGGATGTCATTGAAAAAGGATCAAGTATATCCATTCTCCACTGCGTAAATGGCCAAGGTGTGCGTAGTGGAGTAAGCTCAGAGGCTGGCCATCTTTGTATGTTTGCATTTCTCTGACAGCTATCATATTTCTTAACATACTCTATAGAATCATGGTATAAGATCGGCCAATTGTACCATTGCCGAAGTTGTCTTTGTGATAGGTATTTGGCTCCTACATGACTTTCACAAATTTTCTCATGCACTTCTTATAATGCGAAGTCGACCTCTAAAGGTCGGAGACATTCCAACAACGGTAGTGAATACGATCTTTTATATAACTTACCCTTATACAAAATATATCAAAAGGCTTGATTCTTGAGTTTTCGAGCTTCTTTCGGATCATAAGGAAGAACTCCCTCTTTGAGATAGGCAACTAACGGGTCAATCCAGCTCGGCTCGAGCTCCATCTACACAACAAGCTATGATTCCTCTAAGCTTGAGCATTTTAGAGTTTCAAAAAATAGTTCTTTGGATAGTTCGACTGAGGCTAAAGTGTTCAATTTAGAGAGGAGGTTGGCTCTTATATTTTCTACCCTCAAAATTTATCGAATGCCAAAACTGTCGAAGGCCGGAGTCAAATCCTTTACTTTCTTAAGGTATTTCATCATACTTTCCTTCCATGCTTCATAGTTGCCACTAACTTGGCCGACCACTAATTAAAAATCATTGTAGACTTGAAGCCGATCTGCTTTTAACTCTCTTGTTATTTTTAATCCGATGATCAATGCTTCATATTTGGCCCCATTATTAGTTGCAGAAAATTTGAAGTGTAGCGCATATTCGATGATGAATCCCTCGGGGTTGACTAAGACCAACCTCACGCCTGCTCCAGCAGAGTTAGATGAACCATCCACGTACAGGGCCCAAAAATCTTCGAGAAGATCGACACTCTCTTCGAGGAGGCTCGATTGTAACTATGAGATGTCGGTCTCATTCTATTCATGCTCGACTTCATCTGGAATGATATATTCTACTATAAAATCTATCAATATCTGAGCTTTGATTGATGGTCGGGGTCGATAATTGATGTCAAACTCGATGAGCTTGATTGCCCATTTCACGATTCTTTTGGAAGCATTCGTTCGATGAAGGACTGCTTTTTTTGGTTGATCCATGAGGATCGTTATGGTGTGTCTCTGAAAGTAAGATCAGAGTCTTCTGGTAATAATTAGATGAGAGTAAGTCAATTTTTCTAACTTAGAGTACCTGATCTCTACATCCCTCAGGACCCGGCTTACGTAGTAGACTGATCGCTGCATCTTTGCTTCCTCCTTGATCAGGACTGCTGTCAAGACCATCGGAGAGACTGTTAGGTACAAGAATAATTCTTCTTCGAATTCAGGCTTTGTCAGCAGTGGGGGTGAGTTGAGGTAGTTTATGAGCTTCTCAAATGTCCGTTGGCACTCCATCGTCTAGCAAAAGTTCTTTGGTTGCTTGAGAACTTGAAAGAAGAGCATGTATCACTCGGTCGATCTTGAGATGAAGTAATTTAGGGATGCCACTTTTTCAGTCAAGCACTAAACTTCTTTGATTATTTTTGGAGCAGTTATCTTATGAATAGCTTAAATTTTTTCTGGATTTACTTCGTCCTATACCTTAACACCATAAATCCCAAAAACTTCTCTAAGGTCACACCAAAGGCGCACTTGGTTGGGTTCAACTTCATCATATACTTCTTAAGCATACTGAACATCTTTTCGAGATCGACGATGTGGTTTATTGAAGCTCGACTTTTGATGAGCATGTCATCCACATACACCTCCATGTTGCGGCCGATCTGTTCCTTGAAGATCTTGTTGACTAGGCGCTGGTATATTGCCCCTGCATTCTTGAGTCCAAAAGACATAACCCTATAACAGTAAAAACCATGGTCAGTAATAAAAGCAATTTTCTTCTCATCCTCCAGCACCATCTGTATTTGGTTATAGTCGAAAAAGGCATCCATGAAGGTGAGGAGCTCATGGCCCAAGGTTGCATCTACCAGTTGATCAATCCTAAGTAGAGGGTAGCTATCTTTTGGGCAGGCTTTAGTTAGTTTTTTCAAGTCTATACACATCCTCTACTTTCCATTGGCCTTCTTGACCAGGACCATGTTAGAGACCCAAGTCGGATAGCTGATTTTTCAAATAAATCCAGCATTAAGAAGCTTGTCGACTTCTTCTGCTATTGACTTCTACCTCTCTAGTGCATGGCTCTGAACTCTTTCTTTCACTGATCGATGTTTGGGATCAACGACCAGCCGATATTCTATAACCTCGGCATTAATCCCAGGCATATCCATCGAAACCCAGGCGAAGACATCGGTATTCCTCCATAAAAAGATGATGAGCTGCTCTCGAACTTCATCTTCTAGATTGGAGCCAATTTACACCGTATGCTCCGCGTTTCCATCATACAGGGGGACGATCATAAGATCTTCTATGGGCTTGCTCTATTCTTCATCAAGGTCATCGCGGACATCAAGCCCGTCAACTGGGCAGGGGTCAAGTTGAGTGCCATTTTGTAAGGTGATGGAGTAGCAGTGCCAGGCTAATGGTTGATCACCTCTAATTTCACCTATTTCATTATTTATTAGAAATTTTATTTTTAGATAATAGGTCGCCACTACGGCTCATAGTGCATTCAGGCCAGGTCAGTCGAGGATTGCATTGTAAGTGGAGGAGGCTTTTACCACCAAAAAGTTGACCTATGCTTGGCTTGCTTTGGATACTGTCCTGCAGTCATGGCTAGAGTTATCATTCCCTCCACTGGCACAACATCACTAGTGAAGCTGACCAACGAGGAGCTCATGGGTCCTAGGTGATTATCGAGTATGGATATTTTAAAGAAAGCATCATAGTACAGAATGTCAGTGGAACTTTCATTATCTACCAAAATGCAGCATGCATCATAATCAATAATGTTCAAAGAGATTACAATGGTGTTGTTGTGCGGGAACTGGACTCCTTGAGCATCCTCATTGGTGAAAGTGATGGACTCTTTAGTTCTTCATCTCTTTCTGGGCTCGGCTGACCTGCTAGCCTCCCCTCATTGAAGTCCCCCAGAGATGGTGTTAATGATGTTGATCGGGGGCCGATCTTCTTGCTGCTCCTCTCCCCTCGATAGTTCTGACGGTGGGGGTGCTCTCGGCCAATCCTCTCATCCTTCCGACCGACGTCACAGGAATCGGCCAAGCCTACCATGCTTGATGAGCTCCTCAATCTCATCTTGGAGCTCGATGCACTCTTCTATTTTGTAACCATGATCACGATGGTAGAGGCAGAACTTGCTAGGATTGCGTTTGTCGGGATGAGTGCGCATCCTTTCCAGTCTCGGCAGTTGCTTCCTGATTTTCATTAGTACTTGGATTTTTAGAGCATTGAGAGGGGCATAGTTATGAAATTTTTTGAAGGAAGAGTTTTGTCATGCCCTTCTATCTGAGCTTCTTCGCCTCTGGGTCCGGGTAGGGGTTTGGGCCCGCTTACACTCTGAAGGAGTTTGGTAGCATGGCTGAGCTTTGCTCAGTTTTCTTCAGTCACAGGCATATTTGGTTCACCCGCCTGTCGCTCCCGGGTGGCTTCATTATCCCTGGCCTTAAAGGCCTCTTCAGCTCGGGCATAACCTTCAGCCCGAGCCAACATATTGACAAAGTTCCTGGGGTACTTCTTCTCTAGGAAAAATAATAAATCATTCTTCTAAAAGCCGTCCTTGAGTGCGGCCATTGCAACAAACTGATCTAGGTTCTAAACCTCTAATGCAGTAGCATTAAACTGGATGACATAAGTCTGGATAGATTTTTTCTCCTTCTACTTGATATTCATCAGGGAATTTAAACCTTGGTGGGGATGTCAGTTGCTAACGAAATGAGCCACAAACTGATGGCTCATTTGATCGAAGAAAAAGATGGTACCCAACATAAGTGCCTAGTACCAGTTCTTGATGGCTTCCTTGAGGGTGGATGGAAAAGCCCAGCACAAAATGGCATCTGGTGTGCCATGGAGCAGCATCATTATTCGAAAGACCTCCAGATGATCGACTGGATTGGTGGTCCCATTGTAAGTCTCAAACTATGGGAGCTTGAAGTTCGGCGGAATTGATTCCTGCATAATCTTTTGAGAAAAAGGAGGGTCAGTGAAAATATCATTACCATGAAAGGAGGGAGCATGATGGAGTTCTTCGATTCATCGACTTATTTTTTGGAGCCTTTGATCCAGGAGATCTTCACGATCATTGATCTTCAAGATTTTCTGATGGAACAGGGTCAAAGCGCCCCTCGAGGTTGAGTCATGGTCTAAGCAAGGGCTCTCAACCCTCTACTTCCCCTTTTCGGAGGTCACTGGCCGACTAGCCTAAGTCGATCATCTCTAGACCAGATCATGGAGCTCCAGAGAAGCCTACTTCGATCGAATTGGCATCGAAGCTTGTCGATGCATGGCCTACACTGCCTCCATAAGATCGTGAACCTACTGGACCAGCAAGTTGAACTGCTCCGCATCCACCATGGTCGTAGATGGAGCTTGAGTTGTCAGAGCTGAGGTAGGAGCAAATAGAACTGGATGGGATCTGGCTACAGAGGCCGTTGAACATTAGGTCGAAGCTTTTTTGGGAGGTATTTTTTTTGAAAAGAACTCTAGAGAGGAATAAGAGAGATCGCTGCTAAGCACTCCTTTAAGAATAAGAAAACCTCAGGAATAGAGGGGCCCTTCCTCTATCATCAATTCTGTTGGTGCAAAATCTAGTTGCCATCGGAGAAGTGCTAGAGTCGGAAAAGATGAGGTCGCTGTCAGTGACCTGCAAAATAAGTCGCGTCTAGAGCCCGAGGTGGTGGCTCCGATAAGACCATTTGACGGTCAAGTTAGCTTTTTTGGCCTATAAAAATGGAGTGCTCAATCAAAAAAGTTGTAGAGGTTTAGGAGGGAGAAGAGAGAGCTTCCTTAAAGAGGACTGTTGGTGAGCTTTCAGAGGCAATTGGGGTGGAGCAGACCGAGGTTCATTGGCTGAAGCTTTAGCTCACCTATGAACATTGGGCTGTCGAGGATGCGAAGGCCGACTCTGAAGTTTTAAGGAGATAGCGGCGAGAGCTTGAGGGTAAGTTTTAGCTCGCCAACAGAATGTATGTAGATGGTCTCTTTTAGAAGAAGGAGATTGAGGAGGAGATCTTTAGGCTAAAGTAGGCCTTGGTGATGGTCAGAGCCGGTAGCCCGAAGTTCAAAGAATCTGGTTTGCCTTAGAGCTTCAGCCTCTTTCTCCTCTTTTTTTCTTTCTTTTAGCATAATTGACCTTGTTGGCCTATGCTTTGCTTGTAATGAACTCATTTTTGTAATGAAATAATACATTTTTTGCTATTTTTGTTTAGCATGAACTTGAGGCCTATTTATGGTCTTTACCTTCTTTACCTCATTTTTCTCTTTGTTGTTTTTTTATGAAATGCTTGTTGTGGATGTCGACCTTGTTGTGGACGTCGACTAGTACCTCTTTTGCAAACCAGGATAAGGTTCTACCTTTTGCATTTGATATAGTCAGGTTGTCATCGAAAAATACATGTAAGAATTCTCCACCAAGCTTCTTTCTTCTCCACATCTTTGGTCTATGAGGCTTCGACTTTTGCTCATGTTAGGATGAGGCTTTCCTTCTGCTCTTAACATGGCTTACGGAGGTGCGTTAGGATCATCGGTAGGGTCTCTCCCTCCATCCTATCTTATATCGTTGAGGTCATCGACATTTCTCATGTTAGGATGAGGTTCTCCTCCTATTTCTAACATGGCTTATGGGAGCACGTTTGGGCCATTGACAGGACCTCTCCCCCCATCCCATCTTAAATGGATGAGATCTTCGACTTTGCTCATGTTAGGATGAGGTCTTCGACTTTGCTCACGTTAGAGGTCCTGATAATGGCCCTAATGTGCCCCTATAGCCCGTTAGAAACAGGAGGAGAACCTCATCCTAACGTGAGCAAAGTTGAAGGTCTCATTCATTTTAGATGAGATGAGGGGAGAGGCCCTTGACAATGGCCCTAATGTGCTCCTACAGCCCGTTAGGAATAGGAGGAGAACCTCATCCTAACGTGAGCAAAGTCGAAGGCCTCATTCATTTTAGACGAGATGAGGGGAGAGGCCCTGACAACGGTCCTAATATGCCCCTATAGCCCATTAGGAATAGGAGAAAACCTCATCCTAATGTGAGCAATGTCGAAGACCTCGTTCATTTTAGATGAGAGAAGGAGAGAGGCCTCGACAATGGCCCTAATGTGCTCCTACAGTCTGTTAGGAACACAAGAAGAACCTCATCCTAACGTGAGCAAAGTCGAAGACCTCATCCATTTAGGATGGAATGGAGGGAGAGACCTTGTTAATGGCTCAAATGCGCCCCCACAAGGCATGTTAGGAATAGGAGGAGAATCTCGTCCTAACATGAGCAAAGTCGATGACCTCGTCTACATAAGATAGGATGGAGGAAGAGATCCTATCGATGATCCTAACGCACCCTGTAAGCCATGTTAAGAATAGAAAGAAAGCCTCATCCTAACATGAGCAAAAGTCGCTCGTAGACCAAAACATGAAGAAGAAAGAAGCTTGGTGGAGAATCCTTACACGTATTTTTTTCCGACAACCTGACTACGTCAAGTGCAAAAGGCAGAACCTTATCCTAGTTTGCAAAAGAGGTCTAAGCTCAACATCCACAATGAGCTTGGCATCCACAAGAAGCATTTCATAAGAAAATGATAGAGAGAAAAATGAGATAAAGAAGGTAAGGCCGCAAATAGGCCTCAAGTTCACACGAAATGAAAATAACAAAAATTGTATTATTCCATTACAAAAATGAGTTCAATACAAACAAAGCATAGGCTGATAAGGTCGATTACAATGAAAGAAAGAAAAAAAGAAGGGGAAGAGGTCAAAGCTCTAAGACGAACCAGATTCTTCGAACTTTAGACTGTCGGCTCCAGCCATCACCAAGGCCTGCTTTAGCCTAAGGATCTCCTCCTCAAGCTCCTCCTTCTAGAAGAGACCATCTACATACATTCTATTGGTGGGCTAAAACTTATTCTCAAGCTCTCGCTGCTATCTTTTTAAAACTTTAGACTCGACTTCCACATCCTCGATAGCCTGATATTCACAGATGAGCTGAAGCTTCAATCGTTGAACCTCGGCCTGCTCCACCCCAACTACCTCTGAAAGCTCACCAACGATCCTCTTCGAGAAGGCTCTCTCTTCTTCCTCCCAAAATTCTATAACTTTCTTGACTTAGCACTCCATTTCTGTTGGCTAAGAAAGCTAACTTGACCATCGGAGGGTCTTGCCAGAGCCACCACCCCGGGCTCTGGATGAGACTTATTTTGCAGGTCAACGACGGTGATCTTGTCTTCTCTGACTCCAGCACTTCTCTGATGGCAAGTAGATTTTGCACCAACACTAGGCATGGTATTTATATGATAACTCCTTGCAATTTCTCTATTTATGATATTACTAACTGGATATTCGATATCAGTAGCCTTTACCATATTTGTAATTCATTGCAGGGGTTGCAGGTCAGTAGAAGATTCGAGCAAAATGAGAGATTCCTAAACGATGAAGATGGAAGACCAATTTTGGTTCTAGCTTTAGGATTTTGAAACTTGTATTTGAATCTCATATCATTGTTCTTAGTTATTATCATTTCTGTTCTAATTTTTTTTTTAAATATCATTTTTGTAGGCCTTTTGGCCATGAATAATTATGAAGTTTCAATAAAAAAATAAGTTTGTAATGTCATTATGAATGGTGTTACTACTTTCTATGGATAATTGAACAATGGTGTATATATGTTATCACAACCTATTAATGTAGTCTATTCTATTGACAAGCACCCTAGATTAGATAGTGTATCAGATATCTACTTATAGCACTTAGGCTAGGTCATATAAATAAGAACAGGATAAATATGTTGACTCAAGAGGGAATCCTCAAAGTCAATGATTGTGAATTACTTCCAACCTATGAGTCCTATCTTCTTGGTAAAATGACCAAGTCATCTTTTACTGAAAAAGGTGAGAGAGCCAATGAGCTCTTAGGTCTAGTACATACTTATTTATGTGGATCAATGAGCATAAGTATCAAAGGTGGATATATCTACTTCATCACTTTTATAAATGATCTATCCGGATATGGATATATCTATCTGATGAAACATAAATTGGATTATTTTGAAATATTCAAATAATTTCAAAGTGAAGTAGAAAAATAAACTGAGAAGAGTATTAAAACTCTTCGATCTGACCGAGGAGGAGAATACCATTTTGATGAGTTTCTCACATATCTAAGAGAGAATGAAATTTTCTTTCAATGGACTCCTCCTAGAACACCATAGCATAATGGTGTGTCTGAAAGGAGGAATCAAATTTTGTTAGACATGGTCTGATCCATGATGAAATCTGCCAACTTATCGATATCCTTTTGGAGATATGCACTCGAATCGACTTGTTATCTATTAAATAGGATTTCAAGTAAGTCTATAGTTAAAACCCCATATGAGATATGGACAGGGCGTAAACCAGCACTTTCATACCTTAGGGTTTAGGGATGCCCGACTTATGTCAAATGGTTAGTTACAGACAAACTTGGACCTAGGTTTGACAAGTGTACATTCATTGGGTACCCAAAAGAGATCAAAGGATACTATTTCTACCATGCTGATGAACAAAAGGTGTTCGTCAGCCTTAGGGCAACCTTTCTGGAAAAGGAGTTCCTTGGTGAAGGAACTGTTGCCTCTAAGGTTGAACTTGATGAAGTTCAATAGGTAGAAAGTCTGACACAGAATGTTGAACCTAAGTCGGATTTGATCAAATCAGTTTTGAAGCCTAGTGAACCCGCACCATTAAGACGATCCAGTAGTGTATCGCATAATTCGGACAGATACTATGGATTCTTGGTTCAGGATGGTGATCCCATCAAACTCGATGAGAACAATGAGGATCCGATCACTTATATGGATGTGATGCAAAGATTGGACTCTGAGAAATGGCTCAAAGCCATGAGATCCAAAATGGATTTCATGAAGGTCAATGATGTATGGACATTAGTTGACCCACCTGAAGGGGTTAAATCCATTGGGTGTAAATGGGTCTTCAAAAGCAAGAAGGGTGTAGATGGAAAGATGGAGATCTATAAAGCCCATCTGATTGTCAAGGGATATCATCAATGTTATGGTATTGACTATGACAAGACGTTCTCTCCCATGATAATGCTCAAATTCATTCGGATCATGCTTGCCATTACTACCCATCTAGACTATGAGATTTGACAGATGGATGTGAAAATAGCATTCCTAAATGGAGAGCTGACCAAAGAGGTGTATATGATACAACCTAAAGGATTCACATCCACAGATGAGTCCAAGGTGTGCAAGCTTTAGAGATCCATTTATGGATTAAAGCAGGCATCTCGGAGTTGGAACATGCATTTTGATAAAGTGATCAAAATGTATGGCTTCGTTAAGAACGGAGAAGAACCTTGAATTTACAAATGGGCAAATGATCTAGCAGTGGTATTTCTTATTTTATACATGAATGACATTCTCTTAATCGAGAATGATATTCCCATACTACAAGGAATAAAAGTCTGATTGTCATCATAGTTCTCCATGAAGGACTTGGGTAAAGCATCCTACATCCTAGGGATGAAGATCTATAGGAATAGATCTAAAAGGATGCTCGGTAGATCTCAGTCCACGTACATAGAAACTATGCTGAAGAGGTTCAGCATTAAAAATTTCAAAAAGGGCTATCTCCCGATAGCCCAAGAAATTTCTCTCTCTAAGAAGGATTATCCAACAACTCCTAAAGAGAGAGAGTGTATGAGTAGAATTTCATATGCTTCGATAGTGGGATCTATTATGTATGCAATGACATATACGAGACCAGACGTGGCATACTCACTAGGAGTGGTGAGTAGATACCTATCTGATCCTAGAGAAAATCACTAAAAGGTGGTTAAAACCATCCTTAAGTATTTGAGAAATACTAAGGACAAATGGTTGATTTGTGGTGAGTCAGATCTGAAGCTTGTGGAGTTTATAGACTCCAGCATTCAATCTGACCATGATGACAGTAAAAGTGTGTTGGGATATATCTTTACTCTAAATGGTGGAGCCATCTACTAAAAATGTTCTTAGCAGCATATAGTGGCTGACTCTATTTGCGAAGCAGAGTACATGACAGCATTAGATGCAGCAAAGAAAGCTGTATGGCTGAGCAAGTTCATCACTGAGCTTGGAGTAGCATCATCTAATGATGGTCCAGTCCTACTCTACTACGACAGCATTGGCACCATAGCTCAAGTAAAGGAACCGAAAGCACACCAGCAGACAAAGCATATTCTAGGCCACTTTCATTTGGTCCATGAAATCATGGATCATGGTGACATCGACCTTCAAAAGATTGACAAAAAGGAGAACCTAGCCGAAAGCCCTGGCAATCAAGGAGTTCGACAACCATAAGTCGAAAATGGATATTAGATACTATGTCGAGTGGCTTTAGGATAAGTGGGAGTTGTTGAGAATTATGTCCCAAAGTCAATCATCAGCCTGTTGATGGTTGAGTTATTTTATAATTATAATTAATTTATTAATTAATAAAAATATTTTGGCATCTTTTTTATCATAAGTTTACATCTTCTAATGAACTCCATTGTTGTGATGAAATCTTTAGGACTGTTTAGTTTCGATAAAAAAAGGATTTATCGATTAGTCCTTAAATTTATTCATGATCAAATGATAGACTGTTAATTAGGACAATAGTGTCTATCGAGCATAGGTCGCTATATGCCATATAGGTTAGTTATCCTTTTAACCAAGGAGTGTGAAGACACTGGTATGGCATACAAGTGAGATATATGGGTACATCGTCATTGAACGTGACCAATACTAGAGCATTCTATTGTCGAGAATATCTCTGATCGGATATAGGTATAAGTATCCCTTAGACTTGAGATCACCTCAGTGACTTGCAAGCAACTCACTGTGCTTTGGTACTAGACTAACTAAATTTTTAATTTAGCAATGGAAGGCTTCTAGGCACAGTCAAGTACTTACGAAGTTAGAGTGCTATCAAGATGGAATTGATCACTCTAAGAGTTGAAGAAGAATGTATCACTATATTTCAATATAGCAAAATCTTGGCCAGAATAATCCATCAGATGGATATGATATTTTGAAATACAATGTAGACAACTTGATCAGAGTTAATAGTTAAACTCTGAGGTGTCCTATGAGCATTATGGTTAAGGAGATGAATTATATGGAAACTATATCTGTATGGGTTCTAAGGATGGTGTTCTACACCTTCGATCTATCCGACCATTGGGTATCATTGCTAGATGGTCACTTTGATTAGTACAAAAATTTATTCCTATACTACCAACTTAGGTTCGGATCTATGAGGTTACACACATTAGATCTTATGATCTGATCGGATGGTTGATCAACGATTAAGAATCATTCTAGGATTAAACAATCAATACGATTGGTGTTTAACCTAGTGCAAGTGTTGCAGAAGAATCGACTAGCAATTGGAATACAAATTGGCTTAATTTAATTAAGACAATAGACTACAATTAATTCTAATTAAATATAATTTAATTTAATTTGGTTTGGGCTTGATTGAATCAAGTTTAATTGGTTTATTGGATAAGCCAAGTGCAAGGAAGAACTAGTCCTAGTCTAACTAGGACTCGGATTAACCCAATTTTTTAATTTGATTATAAAATAAATTAGAATTAAATTAAATTTAATCTAATCTAATTAAGTCTTTAAATGGGATAGGGCCTTATTTAATTAGATTGGTTTAATCTTGATTTTATTTGGTTAAAAGATCTTGTTTGATCAAGCAAAATAAGAGTCTTAGTGTAACTAGGACCCCCTATCACTTGTGCCACTTAATCCTCATGCCCCCTATCCTTTTTGTTTTATTTCTTACATAAAAATTCTCCACTCCCATGCTTCTCATGACCTCTTTCTCTCCTCATTTTCTCATAAGCCAATTTGTTGGAAGACCAAGTCAAAAGAGGAGTTAGTTTTGCTTAGGATTTTATGAGATAGAATTCTTGTTGACCAAAACACCTTTCCTTGAGTGCCGCCCCCTCTATTAATTAATTCTTCTCTTATTCCATAAAAATAATCTTCTTTTTTGTGCGCTCTACCTTGCTGGTCCATGCCAATAATTGTGGAGGAGGCACCCAAGAGTTGGGCGCCCCAACAACTTTTCATGTTTGGATATTACTAGTCTAGAATTTTGATCTAACTTGGACTCTTCTTTTTCTCTATTTATTGGATAAATTTTATTCTAATTTTTTTATAAAATATAGAGCTTTGGGAGAGTTTTGGGGTGTGCAAAAATTAGAGGAAGAGGATCCTTGGGCATGGGGGTTCCATGGGAACCAAACTAGGTGTCCAGGTGATAGAAAAGAGAAGAAGAAGAGGGTCTTCTTCTAGGGCTATTTTATTTTCAATTTCTCCTCCTTTTTTTTTTGAGTTTTTTCTGAGAGAGTTTTAGAACAAATCTCATCTTTCTTCTCATATTTTGGAAAGTCCAAATTTTGAAGAAGGGAGCATCGGATCGACCGTCGAAGAAGGATCAGTACAGTACTAGCATGCTATGCTGATTTACTACGTCGGACTTCAGATCAGAGATCGTAGGCTCGTGTGGATAACTACTAGAGGCCGAATGCATGTGCCACTTGTGACTTCATCCTCAAGCCCAGAGCAGCAAATTTGAACATTAGGTAATAGATCTGATCTATTAACTTCATACCTGCATTTGATGTAGTATAGATCTAGGCTGATTTGATCAATCTTTTACTTTCTTATTTAATTTTAATTTTTGATTAATATCATACCTTGATCATGTAATAGATCTGAGATCTAGGTGTTTATATATTTATTTAAATAAATATTTAATTTATTTAAGTCTTTTACTGTAAGATCTTGAAAAAGTTTTCAAGATCTACCTATAAAACCCTAGATCTGGTTCCTTCACATTCATCTCTCCAAGAAGATGTACCCTAGCACACCTGAGGAGATTGAATGCATGAGCAAGATCCCTTATACTTCGACAATAGGGAGCCTCATGTATGCCATGCTATGGACATGACCTGAGATTGCCCATGCTGTGAGTGTCATAAGCAGGTATCAGTCGAATCCAGATGAAGAGCACTGGACTTCTGTGGAATATATTCTTAAGTACTTGAGAAGAACTAAGGATATGTTTTTAGTATTTGATAATAGAAAACTCTAGATCCAGGGGTATATAGATTCAAATTTTATGTTTGACATAGATGATTGAAAGTCGACATTTGGTAGTCTGTTTATATGCAATGGTGGAGCTATCAGTTGGAAGAGTTCCAAGCAGACGATGATAGCAGACTCCACCATAGAAGCAGAATATATCGCTACATTGAAAGCTATGAAGGAGGCATTCTGGTATAAGAAGTTTACTGCAGAGCTCAAAGTGATACCATCAGATGCCGTCCCTCTATACTGTGACAATAATGGCACCATAGCCCTAGCTAAGGAGCTATGGTCTCACCAAAAATTCAAGCACATCG
>QRFJ01005084.1:0-28761 GCA_006176705.1 Cocos nucifera | reverse complement strand
TTTTCAATTTCTCCTCCTTTTTTTTTTGAGTTTTTTCTGAGAGAGTTTTAGAACAAATCTCATCTTTCTTCTCATATTTTGGAAAGTCCAAATTTTGAAGAAGGGAGCATCGGATCGACCGTCGAAGAAGGATCAGTACAGTACTAGCATGCTATGCTGATTTACTACGTCGGACTTCAGATCAGAGATCGTAGGCTCGTGTGGATAACTACTAGAGGCCGAATGCATGTGCCACTTGTGACTTCATCCTCAAGCCCAGAGCAGCAAATTTGAACATTAGGTAATAGATCTGATCTATTAACTTCATACCTGCATTTGATGTAGTATAGATCTAGGCTGATTTGATCAATCTTTTACTTTCTTATTTAATTTTAATTTTTGATTAATATCATACCTTGATCATGTAATAGATCTGAGATCTAGGTGTTTATATATTTATTTAAATAAATATTTAATTTATTTAAGTCTTTTACTGTAAGATCTTGAAAAAGTTTTCAAGATCTACCTATAAAACCCTAGATCTGGTTCCTTCACATTCATCTCTCCAAGAAGATGTACCCTAGCACACCTGAGGAGATTGAATGCATGAGCAAGATCCCTTATACTTCGACAATAGGGAGCCTCATGTATGCCATGCTATGGACATGACCTGAGATTGCCCATGCTGTGAGTGTCATAAGCAGGTATCAGTCGAATCCAGATGAAGAGCACTGGACTTCTGTGGAATATATTCTTAAGTACTTGAGAAGAACTAAGGATATGTTTTTAGTATTTGATAATAGAAAACTCTAGATCCAGGGGTATATAGATTCAAATTTTATGTTTGACATAGATGATTGAAAGTCGACATTTGGTAGTCTGTTTATATGCAATGGTGGAGCTATCAGTTGGAAGAGTTCCAAGCAGACGATGATAGCAGGATCCACCATAGAAGCAGAATATATCGCTACATTGAAAGCTATGAAGGAGGCATTCTGGTATAAGAAGTTTACTGCAGAGCTCAAAGTGATACCATCAGATGCCGTCCCTCTATACTGTGACAATAATGGCACCATAGCCCTTGCTAAGGAGCTATGTCCTCAACCAAATAATTCAAGCACATCGACTCGATCGGTACCACCTAAATCCAGCGGATTATCTCAAGAAGGGATACGTTGAGGTCAAGAGAGTTGACATTATAGATAATGTGGCTGACCTGCTGATAAAGCCATTGAGCCAGCAGAAGATGAAAGCCCACCTTGAGAAGATGGAACTTAGATTTATATTCAATTGGCTTTAGGTCAAGCGGAAGTTTGTTAGATGTGTGCCCTAAAAGCCAGATTGGCTAAACACTTGTAATACACTTCTAAGAATAATTTTATAATTTTAACTATAAATTAATAAAATAATTATTTTTCTATAATAGTATGTATTTAAAGTATCTGTGATACATCCTTTGAGTTAATGGAATGAGAATTCATTGTTAGATATATATGCCCTAGAAGTCCAGAATTGGCTGACACTTGTAATACACTTTTAGGGCAAAATTGTAATTTTGACTAAAAGCAATAAATGGGTTTATTTTCTATGCATATATTGTGTATTAGGTGTCTGTGTACATCTTTGAGTTAAGGTAATGATAATTCATATTTTAAGGTTTGAAAATTAAGAAACATGAATAATCATTGGTTAACTCATAAATTGCTCCCGACCATAGGAACTCAACGAGGAATGGTGATTGAATTCGGAAGGTTGGTGTACAATTAACTTTTTTTTTAGTAGAATGAAGTCTTGAGTCTAACGGTGTGGAGAACACCAAAGTGAGAGTATAAGTATCGTTAGAAACGAGGGCAACTGAGCGTGAACCACCTCGAGGTAGTCATTAGGGGAAGTCCTACCTTCTCGGTCAATGACTGAACGTCGATGCTTGCAGTAGTGTGTTCTGGTTCTTTGACTGAGTGTGCATCGGCAGTTCACCTGAGGGTGTTAATGTTTGGACTACAACCATTACTCGTCTCCTAGTCATATGGACCCTGAGATGTATGTTGGCTTATAGCACATGGTTCATTGCAGGAACTGGAATGGCATCAGATGTGAATCTATCTTACCTCGGTGGTTAGAGGAGCAGCCCTATGATAATCATGAGAATCAAGTCCAGAAGCCACGGCCATGGTAGAGTGAAATAAATAGAGTTTCTATTAGATTTTCACATTGGAACTCGAATCGAATGATTACCAATTCGATATGACAGAGATAAGGGTTTGACGAGTTCACCTAAATCCCTATTTGTCGGGCTCAAGAATAGAAGAACTGAATCACACAAGGTAGCTGCACAAGAGGTTCGCATTCAGCTCTGATGGGTTGCCACCTAATATACTGCTAGGTGTCTGGTGGATTGTTGGGAGCAATTAGAATCGATTTAGATGATCAATCATTCTAGCCTGTTTAAATCAAGAAGAGTTCTGATCCCATCGAAAGAGTTTCGATGATGTCTATGATGGAGATTCATGACAACATCCCATATACTAAAAAAAGAACAGTAAATAAAAGAACCTAACTGGGTCACACAAACAAGGGTCTGAATCTGGTGTGATGCATCAATTGAATTGATCTCTAGTTCAATTGATCTAAATGAGAATTCAATTAGGTTCAAGGAAATCGTTGCTATGCCAACTCGATTTAAAACCTAACATTCTTCTTTTGCTATCAAAATAAGTTTGTCCTGTCTGAGCCAAGGAGTTTTGTGCTTAATCAATATGGCCTTCAATATGGTCTGACTGAGGTTGTCCCAAGTCAGAAAAGGTTGTCTTTTTTATAAGACATTACCTGCCTATTTTTGTCACCTGTCATTTCTTTGTTCTTTGACTTTGGTCCAAAAGTCTATCTTTGACCTGGTCAAATGTTTGCCATTGAATACTTTGACTTTTGACCACATGTCATGCACCTATTGAAGAACTGGTGGGGGCCTGTCCCCTTTGCAAGAACCTGGCAAGGGAAGTGCTGCACGGCCCCTAGGCCATGTGCCCAAGTTGGGAGGTGCCTAGGAGTCCTTGTGTGACAAGGACTCCATCTCTTTTTTGTGATTCCAAATAGAGTTCTTCTAAGGAACCAACTTTGACTGGTCTTAGGCCCCCTCTGAGAAATCAGGGGACTCCATTCCAGACCAATCAGATTTAGATCTGATTTCACAAGGGTTGTGATTGTTGGGAAAGAAGAGAGTTGGATCAATAGCTAGTCTAAAATAAGACCCTGTCTCCAATCAAATAAAAATTAAATATGTGGAAGATTAGTTTCTCCATGCCCCAAAGGCTGCCTACCCTCTCTCTCCACACCAAACACTTCTCCCCTTTGCTCTCCATGTCCAAGGAGTTTTGGATGGTTGGTGCAATTCAGTCAAGAAAGGCGATCAAAGAGTAAGAAGTTTCGTAGCAAGTAGCTGAGAGCAGGACGACTGCTCTATCTTTCAAAAGAGTTTTGAAAGATCCTTCCAGATCAATCCGATCTAATTTGGAGGAGAATAGAGAAGAAGAGGATCTCTAAATCCAACCCAAGTGGATACCAGTAGAGGCCAGGTGCTTGCGTGACTAAGATCCAGACCTTCCGGCTGCAAACAGGATCATCAAACAGGGTATAAGGATTACTCAGATCAGGTAAGTTAAATTTGATTTAATTTATCTTTTAATTTTATTTTATTAAAATAATAAGAATAGATCTAAAAATATCAAATCTATTGGAATTAGAGAAGAAAAATTTTTGAATATATCTCTTATCTAAGATCAGATCTGAACGAACCTGGAACCGAAAAATCATATTTCCTTCAACTGGTTAATCAGAGCCTGGTTCTAAATTAATTTTAGATCTGATTTAAATTTCATGTTTAATTAAAAATAATGATTTAAGATGTCACATGAGATGTTGAATCAGATCTGAAATCAGAAAAAAATAAAATTAATATTTTGGATCTAAGATTAGAGATATATGATGACTATTCTAGAATAGAATAGTTCTATAGAATATTTTGCATATTTTTGATTTATCCGATTAATCATGTTTTAGAATGCTTTTTATTTACTGATTTTCGATATTATAAGTGTTATATAAATCTAAAAAATACATAAATAATTATTTAATTTTTGAATATCAATCATGAGATATGATTTGATGCATGTCTGTGACTGTTGTAAGAATAGTTTCTACATAAATTGTCTAGATTGAATTTATTTTGATTAGATCAATTTAAATCTAATTTTTTAGATTATTATGAGATAATTTAGATCTGAAAACATGCATGATTATGAATACATGAGATGTAATGCAAAATATGCCATGATTAGATTCTACTTTGTATATGAGATATATGATATAGATCTGATACTGTTTTGTTAGTATTGAATGTTTCCTGATTAAGGCGTTCCTCTTGGACCGTCCGTATAAGAATGAAAATGGGTTCAAGGCCCTCTCTTACCCATTCGATGGGTGTGTTCTTATGATGTGTAGGGGTGCTGCGTGTTTCGTCCTTAATCAAAACCCAAAACTTACTTCTTGCAAAACCCTAGATCCTGAACCCCTAGGATTTATTGTGCATATTTGTTTATGAATCCTACTTAATTAAGCCATTAAGTTTATGGAATATTATTAGGTCTAAATTAAGAATTTTAGATCTAAGAACATTCATATACTGGGTTGGGTTTGGATGCTCAATTAGGTCTAAGCAGTTGAATAAACCGAATAAGAGTTGGTTAGATGGGATCCAACAAGCTTAAATTGACCAGCCTAATAGGATTAAGCTGGGTCAAGATCGAGTCCCGATCAAAGTAAGACTAATTAGGCTCAAGGTTAGAGTCTGGATTGTAGGCTAACCAATTGGTTCTGGCTCAACAATTTGGTTGTCTAAGGTAAGTTTGGCATAGACGACCGACTGGTTTTTAATTGGAAAGCTACTCGACTTGAATGCGTTCTTGTAACGAGTAATGGCATATTTCCTTCCAACCGATCTTCACTTACCTTGGCTATCTGTTGACCACAGTTTTGATCTGAGGTGGTCAATAATCCGAGCTAACCCATGCCCACTGGTTAGTCATAATTTGTTATGACTAAGCCAAGTCTAGTTTAATGAGAAACCTGAATCAATTCTCCTAAGAAAAAGATAAGTCCTGAGGTTTCCACCATTGTAGATGTGCGGGCCCTTCTGGGGTTGATTGTTCTCGACTGGATAACAGTGGCTCAGTTGCAACCGGGAAGACGCAACCATGTCTATTAGGGCATTGGAGGCTATGGGCTGGAGGATGAGTTGGGGCTCCAATATTCCAGATAACGGTGAGAGACTCCAATTAGGAACCCAGTCTATGCAATGGTGGGTCTGACCATAACTAGGAGTGGATCAATATTCCCGGATACGGTGAGATTATGATTGAGACCAACGTTTGGGCACCATGAATTAGAGAATCATTGAACAAGAGTTTGTTCACTCATTGGCTAACCCATCACCATAACGTTAGGTGAGGTGAGAGTCCAGTTGGTGAGACCGCCATCCACTAGAAATGCATTAATCGTGGAGATTTTCGCATCTCTACAGAGGAGTGTAGGATCTGAGAAATAGTGGGAGTAATTTATTTAAAAATAAAATCCTAAACAAATGTTAAGTCAAATTACAGTATCTACTAGAACTCTTTGACTCTCTAAACAGCAATATGTCTGCGTCCACCCCATTGGCAGTATTCTAGACATACATAGACTGACCGGACCCAATTATAAGTTGGCTCGTTGGAACTACAAAATTGTTTTGGGTTCCGGAGAAGTTAAACCATGTTTTGGACTAGGACCCTCCACATACCAGTCGTCCATCTGTTGAACAGAGAGCGTCTCTGAAAAAATGGATTGACGAAAGATAAATAAGGTCAGATATTAATGTTGGCTCGATGTCTGATGAGCTCCAGCGCCAACATGAGGATATCGAGACTGCCTCGCCAAGTTTGGCTCACAGCTGCAGGAGATGTTTGGTGAACAAAGTCGTGCAGCCAAATATCAAGTCACAAAATGACTTTTTAAGGCCTAAGATGCGTGGATGGGCAGTCGGTTCCAAGATCAACTGTCTGAAATGATCAAGACATGGAAGAGCTTGAGAAGCTCAGTGTGAAGTTGGACTTGGACCTGCAGAACGATATCATTCTGCAATCTTGACTGATGCATATGGACAATTCATCATGAAATACCACATGCATAAACTTCAAATTCTTGGCTGAATTAATGAATATGCTGGTTACCGCTGAGCCTTTCTATGAAAGATTCTAAGGCTCAGTTTCTTGCTATGGAACGGACTTCTTCCAAAAGAAGTCTTCTGGGAAAGAAAAGAAGTCTGTGAAAAAGCAAAAGGTGGAAGGATCAAAGGAAGAAGAAGGCAGAGCCGAAAAAGAAGGTCGATGTCAAAGGAAAGTGTTTCCATTGCAATAGCGACGGCCATTGGAAGCGAAACTGTCCTTCTTACCTGGCCACCCTGAAGAAATAAGAAGGAAGGTTCCTTCTGGAGGTATGCTTGTTATTGAGTCTAACCTTAACGGTTTCTTCTGGCATCCAGTTGGGTGCTTGACTCTGGTTCTTAGTGCTCATCTGTGCACTTCATGCAGGTCCTTGAGGATAGCAGGAGGCTGAGGGATGGAAGACAATGATCTTACACATTGGTAATGAGCAAGAAGTTTGCTGCAGTAGCCGTGAGAACATACCTCTCTTTGATTACATTCTGAATTTGACTTAAGTTTTGAAAGACTGTTATTTTGTGCCTGCAGCTAGCAGAAATTTGATTTCTGTTTCTGCTTAGCACAAGAAGGTTATGTGATCACCTTCTTTAAGGACCATTGTAACATTCCTTTTATGAAAAAATAAAATTCAAATGGTTTCCTTATTAATTGGTCTTTATCAGCTACATATTGATGTAACTGTTCTAACTATTGAGCAAAACGTGAATGCCAAACATCTAGGGATAGTCCAAATGACAGAATTCTTGGCACTTGAGATTAGGTCATATAGCAGAAGATAGATGCAACAATTGGAGAAAATGGGCTATTGAGTCCATTGACTTTTGAGTCAATATCCAACTTGTGATCTTGTCCTTCAAGGCAAAAATGACTAAACTCGACCTTTTATAGATATGGGGGAGGGCCACAGATCTCCTTGCACTAGTACAGTACAGATGTGTGCGGCCCATTTTGATGTGCCGGCTAGGCAATTTTGTCTACTTCATACCTTTATCGATGATCTTGTTAGGTATGGATATGTGTATCTTATGAGAACACAAGTCTGAAGCCTTTAAAAGTTTAAAAAATTCAGACATGAAGTAGAAAACAAACAGGAAAACCCATTAAGGTTCTTCGATCAGATCGAGGAGGTGAATACCCTTAGCTGGGAAATTCCTGACTATCTCCAACAGGATAATGGATAAGTCTCTAATGGACTCTACAAGAACACCTTCAATGGGGTTTCAGAACGGAGAATCGGACCCTATTAGATAATGGTTCGGTCCATGATGAAGCTTCACAAACCTTTCTGATTTTCTTGGGGACACTCAATTGTTAACTTTCATCCTATTTACTTGAATGGGTTTCCTCTAAAACCGTTCCTACCACACCGTATGAGATATGGCACGGTAAGAAACCAAGTCTGAGTCATCTCAGAATTTGGGGTTGTCCAGCTCATGTCAAAAGACAATAAGCGGATAAGTTAGAGTTTAGGTCCTTTAGAGCTTGATTCATAGGATATCCTAAAGAGTCATTAGGATACTATTTCTACATTCCAGAAGACCACAATTCGTGATTGTGAGTCGACATGCATCTTTCTAAAAAATAGTTTATCAAGATAGGGCATTGAAAATAGATCAATAAGAACACTACCTCCTCCACCTCGTAGATCGGAAAGAGCTTTCCATCCTCCTGAGAGATACTTAGGTATTATTTCAGAGGATGTAGAGAAAATGTTCCTCATAGGTAATGGTGCTCATGGAGATGATCCCAAAACCTACAATGAGGCGATATCAGATATCGACTCCTGAGAAATGGCTAGAGGCAATGCAGTCAGAAATTGACTCGATGCACTCAAACCAAGTCTGGACCTTGGTAGATCCACCAGAAGGTATAGTACCTATTGGGTGTAAATGGATCTTCAAGAGAAAGATTGGTGCAGATGGGAAATGTGGAGACATTCAAGGCTAGACTAGTGGCAAAAGGTTATAGTCAACGTGAAGGCATTGACTATCAGGATACCTTTTTCCCAGTAGCTATGCTAAAATCCATCCGCACATTGCTTGCCTGTTGCAGCCTATTTTGATTATGAAATATGGCAAATGGATGTGAAAACGGCATTCTTAAATGGATATCTTGAGGAAGATATCTATATGGAACAGCCGCTAGGTTTCACATCCAGTGATACTGATCACAAGGTTTGCAAGCTGCAAAGGTCCATATATGGACTTAAGCAAGCATCTCGGAGCTGGAACACTCGTTTCAATGATGTGATCAAAATGTTTGGTTTCATCAAAAACGAAGAGGAACCATGTGTTTTCAAAAAGGTCAGTGGGAGCGCTGTTGTCTTCCTCGTATTGTACGTGGATGACATCCTCCTTATTAGGAATGATATTCCCATGATGACAACAGTCAAATTATGGTTGTCCAAGGAATTCTCCATGAAAGACCTAGGTGAAGCATCCATTATTCTAGGAATTAAGGTCTATAGGGATAGACCGAATAGGATGCTAGGACTTTCACAGAAGATGTACATAGAGGAAAGTACTAAAGAGGTTTAGTATGGAAAACTCTAAGAGGGGATTAATACCCTTCAGACATGGTATTCATCTTTCCAAGAAGATGTGCCCTAGCACACCTGAGGAAATAGAACGCATGAGCAAGATCCCTTATGCTTCTGCAATAGGGAGCCTCATGTATGCCATGCTATGTACACGACCTGATATAGCCCATGCTGTGAGTGTCACAAGCAGATATCAGTCAAATCCAGGTGAAGAACACTGGACTTCTGTGAAATGTATCCTTAAGTACTTGAGAAGAACTAAGGATATAATGTTGGTCTTTGGTAATGGAGAACTCTAAGTTCAAGGGATACACAGACTCGAATTTCATGTCCGATATAGATGATCGAAAGTCGACATCTGAAAGTCTGTTTGTGTGCAATGGTGGAGCTATCGGCTGGAAGAGTTCCAAGCAAGTGGTGATATCACCTCATCCATGATTACCTCGAGAAGGGTTACGTCGAGGTCAAGAGAGTCGACTCCACAGATAATGTGGCAGACCCACTTACAAAGCCATTGGGCCAGCAGAAGTTCGAAGCCCACCTTGAGAAGATGGGACTTAGACTTGTAGCCAATTGGCTTTAGGACAAGTGGAAGATTGTTAGATATATGTGCCCTAGAAGCCAGAATTGGCTGACACTTGTAATACACTTCTAGGGGCAAAATTATAATTTTGACTAAAAGCAATAAAATAAATTATTTTCTATCACATATGTGTATTTAGTGTCTATGATACATCCTTTGAGTTAATGGATAATGATAATTCATATTTTCAAGAGTTGAAAATTTAAGACATGAATAATCATTATTAACTCATAAAATGCTCCCGACCATAGGATCATCACGAGGATGGTGATTGATCCGGAAGGTTGGTGTACAATCGCTTCTCTTTAGTAGATGAGTCTTGAGTCTACGGTGTGGAGACACCGGAGCGAGAGTACAGTACTCGTTAGAGAATGAGGGCACTGAGCGTGACCACCTCGAGTAGTCATTAGGGAGTCTACCTTCTCATCAATGACTGACTCGATGCTGCAGTAGTGTATCTGGTTCTTTGATCTGAGGTGCATCGGACAGTTCACCTTGAGGGTGTTATAGTTTGACTACACCATTACTCGGTCTCCTAGCCATATGGAATCCTGAGGTGTATGTTGGCTATAGCATGTTCATTGTAGGAACTGGATGGCATCAAGATGGAATCTATCTACCTCGGTGGTAGAGGAGCAGCCCTATGATAATCATGAGAATCAAGTCCAGAAGTCCATGGCCATGGCAGAGTGAAATAATAGAAAGAGTTTCTATTTAGATTTTCACATCAAACTCGAATCGAATGATTACATCATATGACAGAGACTAGGGTTTGACGAGTTTACCTTAACCCTAATCTGATCGGGGCTCAAGATAGAAGAACTTAATCACACAGGTAGCTGCACCAAGAGGTTCGCATTCAGCTCTGATGGGTTGCCACCATATACTGCTAGGTGTCACTGGTGGATTTTGGGAGCAATTAGAATGATTTAGATGATCAATCATTCTAGCTGTTCGAATCAGAAGAGTTCTGATCCATCGAAAGGAGTTTCGATGATATCGATGATAGAGATCATGACGTATCCCATTACCATACAGAACTGAACCTAACTAGGTCACACAAACAAGGGTTTGAATCTGGTGATCATCAATTGAACTGATCCTAGTTTAATTGATCTGAATGAGATTCAATTAGGTTCAAAGAAATCATGCTAGCACTCGATTGAACCTAACGTTCTTCTTTTGCTATCATAAATTAAGTTGTCCTGACTGAGCCAAAGGAAGTTTGTGCTCAATCAGAGGCCTTCATATGGTCTGACTGGAGGTTGTCCAAGTTAGAAAAGGTTGTCTTATTTTGTAAGATATTACCTACCATTTTTGGTCACCTACCATTTCTTGTTCTTTGACTTTGGTCAAAAGTCTACCTTTGACTGGTCAAATGTTGACCATTGACATTTTGACTTTTGACCACATGTCATGCACCTATTGGAGAGCTGGTGGGGGCCTGTCCCCCTATCAGAACCTGGCAAGGAGAAGGGCGCACGCCACCCTAGGCGTGTGCCCAAGTTGGAGGCGCCTAGGAGTCCTTGTTGGACAAGGACTCCATCTCTTTTTTGGATTCCAATTAGAGTTCTTCTAAGAACCAACTTTGACTGGTCTTAGGCCCCCTCTAAGGAGGAATCCAGGGGACTCTATTCCCACCAATCAGATTTAGATCTGATTTCACAAAGGATTGTGATTGGTTGGGAAGAAGAGGAGTTGGATCATAGCTAGTCTACAAATAAGACCCTGTACCCAACTCAAATAAAAAAATACATATGATGAGATCATAGTCTCCACGCCCCAAGGCTGCCTCTCCCCTCCCTCTCCACGCCAAACCACCTTCTCCCCTTGCTCTCCACGTCCAAAAGGAGTTTTGGACCTTGGTTGGTGCAATTCAGATCAAAGAAAGGCAATCAAAATTAAGAAGGCTGCGCTGCTGCAAAGGACGTCTCCTTATCTTCAAAAAGAGTTTTGAAGATCCTCCAGATCAGATCCAGATCTGATTTTTGGAGGCATGATAGAGAAGAAGAGGATCTCCAGATCCAATCCGAGTGGATACCGGTAGAGGCCAGGCGCTTGCATGGCTAAGATCCAGAACCTTCCGCTGCAAACAGGATCATCAACAGGGTAATAGGATTACCCAGATTAGGTAAATTAAATTTAATTTAATTTATCTTTATATTTTATTTTATTAAAATAATAAGAATCAGATCTGAAATATATCAAGATCTGATTGAGATTAAGAGAAAAATTTTTGAAATATATCTCTTGATCTGATCAGATCTGAACGAACCTGGACCGAAAAATCAGGATTTCCCTTCATTCATATTTTCAATAGTTGAAAATTTAAGACATGAATTTTCATATCTAACTCATAAACTACTCCTGACCGTTGGATCATCATGAGGATGGTGATCGATCCGGAAGGTTGGTGTATGATTACTTCTTTAGCAAAGAAGAGTCTTGAGTCTATGGTTTGGAGATACCAAAGTGAGAGTACAGGTATTCGTTAGAGAATGAGGGCACTGAGCATGACCACCTTGAGTAGTTATAAGAAAGTCTACCTTCTTATCGATGATTGGCTCGATGCTTCAGTGGTGTATCTGGTTCTTTGACCTGAGGTGTATCGACAGTTCACCTTGAGGGTGTTATAGTTTGACTACAACATAACTTACTCTCCTAGCCATTCAAAATCCTGAGGTGTATGTTAGCTATAGCATGTTCATTGTAGGATTTGGATTGCACCAATAGGGGATCTATCTACCTCGGTAGATGAGCCCTATGATGATTATGAGATTGAGTCCTTAAGCCCATGGCCATGGTAGTGTGAAGATGATAGAAAGAGTTTCTATTAGATTTTCACATCGGACTTGAATCGAATGATTAATTCATATGCCAGATATTGGGTTTGACGAGTTTACCTTAATCCTAATGCTGTCAGGGCTCAAGATAGAAGAACATAATTACACAAGTAGCTGCACCAAGAGATTTGCTTTCAATTCTTATGGCTTGCTACCATATACTGCTAAGTGTCACTGGTGGATTTTGGAAGCAATTAGAATGATCTTGATGATCGATCATTCAAATTGTATGAATCAAAAAAGTTTTGGTCCATCAAATTGAACCTAACTGAACCTAACTGGATCATACAAATAAGGGTCTAGGTCTAGATATCATTAATTGGACTAATCCAATTTAGTTGATTTGGATTAGATCAAATTAGGTTCATAACAATCATGCTAGCACATGATTGATCCTAACATTCTCCTTCTGTAATCATTCAGGTTCATCTTGGCTGAGCCAAATCTAATTGAAATCACTCAGGAACCTTGTCTTAGTCTGACTGGACTTTGTCTAGATCAAAAAAGTAATGTTTTAATTCATCAGATGAATTTAAGACAACACCTGCCTATTCCTATCACCTGCTATTTTCTAGTTTCGAACATTGGTCAATAATTGACCCTAGACACTTGGACATAAGGCCATGTGGCATGCATCCATTGGAGAGCACTTGGAACTCTTGTCCCCTACTAAAAGAGGAAAAGAGAGGATGCACGCCACCGTAGGCATGCACCCAATGCGAATAAGATGGAGTCCCATACAAATGGGACTCTATGGTAACTTGATGGCCTTGAACTCTTTGGCACCAACTTCACTGGGCTTATCCAATATTGGCGCCAACTTTAGTGGATTTTTGGGAGACTTTATCTGATGTGATCAGATGACATCATCCCACCAATCAGATTTACATCTGATTAAATAATGACCTCTGATTGGTCGAGGTGATGTGGCACTGCATGGCGCAGCAGGATCTATTTAAACCCTATCTATGCCTAAGGTTGAGAGCTCTTAGCCAATCCACCATGCTACAAGGCTATCCTTCTCTCTTCCATGCCTCCCTCTAATCCTCTCTCTCTCCCTTCTCCATGCACAAAGAGTTGGGCACAAATCCAAGAGTGGTCCAAGAAAAATTGGTGCCCAAATCAGAAAGAAGGCAGCATTATTGAAAGAGAAGACTGCTACTTCTTCAGAAAGGTTTTTAAAGAACCTTTAGATCAGATCTAGATTTGATCTTTGGGGCATTGATTTAAAAGAAGAAGACCTCTAGATGTTGCCTGAGTGGACTTCGATAGAGACCAAGCACATGCGTGGCTCGATCTAGAACCTCAGGTGCATCAAGATCATCATCAGGATAATCAGATTACCCTATTCAGGTACATCAGATGTTCCTTATTTAAATTTAATTTTTATATTTAATATTAGATCATCATGATCAAATTTGAGAACTCTTAGATCTGATTGGATCATAAATTTTTTTTAAAAAAAAAATTTGCCTCAGATCTAGACGATCCTATAGTGAAAAATGCGATTTTCCTTTAGCCTATAAGTTGCATCCAGGTAACCTTATCTTTGTTGCATTAAGGGAACTACTGGTTGTGGTTTCCATGAGAAATTTGGATGGTTTCTCCATCTTGAGTTGTAAATACTAGAATAGGGGTTGTTCTCTGGTTTATGAGTAGTTTGGGCTTGATGAATTTGCTTTTGTACATATTCAAAAAATTGGTAAGTGGCTGGATAATCACCTGCAGAGTGGGCAGGACTTGAATGGATGAAATAAGCATCTTGTCCTTGTGTGGATAGAGAAGAGGTGCTATAACCAACTTGCAGTAGTCGATCAAGTTTCTAATGTTAGATGTGTGCCCTAGAAGCCAGATTGACTGACACTTATAATACACTTCTAAGGATAATTTTATAATTTTAACTATAAATTAATAAATAGATTATTTTTTATCATAGTGTATATTTAAAATATCTGTGATACATTCTTTAAGTTAATGGTAATGTCAATTTATATTTTTAAGTGTTGAAAATTTAAGACATGAATTTTCATAATTAACTCATAAACTGCTCTCGACCATAGGATCATCACGAAGATGGTGATTGATCCGAAAGGTTGGTGTATGATAGCTTTCTTAGGATAGATGTATCTTGAATCTATGGTGTGAAGATATCGAAATGAGAGTACATGTACTCGTTAGAGAACGAGGGCACTGAGCATGACCACCTTGAGTAATCATAAGAAAGTCTACCTTCTCGTCAATGACTAGCTCGATGCTGCAGTGGTGTGTCTAGTTCTTTGATCTGAGGTGCATCAGCAGTTCACCTTAAAGGTGTTATAGTTTGACTACACCATAACTTAGTCTCCTAGCCATTTGGAACCCTGAGGTGTATGTTGGCTATAGTATGTTCATTATAGGAATTGGATTGCACCAATAGGGGATCTACCTACCTCGGTAGATGAGGAGCAGTCCTATGATAATCATGAGATTAAGTCCTTAAGCCTATGGCCATGGCAGAGTGAAGATGATAAAAAAAGTTTCTATTAGGGTTTCACATCAAACTTGAATCGAATGATTAATTCATATGATGGATATTGGGTTTGGTGAGTTCACCTTAATCCTAATCTAGTCAGGGCTCAAGATAGAAAACTCAAATCACACAGGTAACTGCACCGAAAGATTTGCTTTTAGTTCTGATGGGTTGCCACCATATACTGTTAGATGTCACTAGTGGATTTTGGAAGTAATTAAAATGATTTAGATAATCAATCATTCTAATTATATGAAAAAAAAAGTTCTGATCCATCGAAAGGTATTTCAATGATGTCGATGATAGAGATCGCGACATGTCTCATTACCATACGAAACTGAACCTAACTAGGTCACACAAATAAGAATTTGGGTCTGGATGTTATCAATTGAACAAATCCAGTTCAATTGATTTAGATTAGATCCAATTAGGTTCAAGAAAATCATGCTAGCACATGATTGAGCCTAATATTTTCTTTTTGTAATCATTTTGGTTCATCTCAGCTGAGCCAAATTTATTTGGGCTCACTTAGGAACTTTATCTTAGTCTAACTGGAGTTTGTCCAGATTAGAAAAGGGTTGTGTTAATTCATTAGATAGATTTAAAACAATGCCTATCAATTTCTATCACCTGCTAATTCCTATTTTTGGACATAGGTCAACAGCTGACCCTGGACACTAGGACATAGGGCCATGTGTCATGCACCTATAGGAGAGCACCTAGGGCTCTTATCCCTTGCTAAAAGAGGTAAGAGAGAGGGTGCATGCCACCCTAGGCATGCACCCCATATGGATAAGGGATGGAGTCCTATTTAGATGAGACTCCAGGTTTCTGATAGATTTGAACACCTAGGCGCCAAAGACTTCTATGTTTATCTAATGTTGGTGCCACCTATGTGGATTTTTGAGGAACTCTCATCTGATTGGTTCAGATGGCATCATCCCACCAATCAAATTTAGATCTGATTGAATGAAGGCCTCTGATTGGCCAGGATGATTTGGCACTGCATGTTGCAGCAGGGTCTATTTAAATCCTATCTGCGCCTAGGATTATAGAGATTCTTCTTTTCATCATGCTGCAAGGCTGCCCTCCTCTATTCCATGCCTCTCTTTGATCCTCTCTCTCTCCTCTCCAAGCCTAAAGGAGTTGGGCATGGGTTCAAGTGCAATCCAAGGAAGAAAGGCGCCCAGATCAGGAAGAAGGCAACATTGCTGAAAGAGACAACTACTGCATCTTCAAAAGAAGTAGAGGAGGGCATAACCCTGAATTGATCCCAAGCATCGATCAGTGAAAGAAAGAGTTTGGGGCCAAGCACTAGAAAGGCAGAAGACAATAGCAGAAGAAGCTGACAAGCTTCTCAATGTGGGATTTATTTGAGAAGTCAGCTATCCAACTTGGGTCTCTAACATGGTCGTAGTCAAGAAGGCCAATGACAAGTGAAAGATGTATATCGACTTTAAGAAGCTGAACAAGGCCTGCCTAAAAGACAGCTACCTTTTGCCTAGAATTGACCAACTGGTGGATGTGACTTCAGACAATGAGCTTCTCACCTTCATGGACGCCTTCTATGGCTTTAGCCAAATTCGGATGGCATTGAAGGATGAGAAAAAGACTGCTTTTATTACTAACTGTGGTCTTTATTATTATAGGATCATGCCCTTCGGGCTTAAGAATGTAGGTGCGATTTATCAGCAGTGCTTGGTCAATAAAATCTTCAAGAAGTAGATTAACCACAATATGGAGGTTTACATCAACAACATGCTGGTCAAAAGCTGAATGTCTATCAATCATGTTGCCGACCTTGAAGAGGCTTTCGATGCGCTCAGAAAATACAAGATAAGGCTGAATTCAACCAAGTATGCCTTTAGGGTAGCCTCAGAAAAATTTTTGGGATTCATGATCTCGAGACAAGGGATTGAAGCCAACCCGAAGAAGATTCGAACTATCCAGAAGATGACCACTCCGAAGTCGATCAAAGAAGTTCAGTGCCTAACTGGGAAGGTGGCATCTTTGAATCATTTTATCTCGAGGTCGGTCGAACGCTGCATGCCCTTCTTCCAAATCCTCAAGAAATTGAAAGATTTTCACTGAACTCAGGAATGTCAAAAGGTGTTCGACGAGCTCAAGAACTACCTCGGCTTGCCTCCCATACTAGCCAAATTCGAATCTAGAGAGGAGCTATTTTTCTACCTCAGTGTCTCTCCTGCGGTGCTAGCGACAGTCCTGATCAAAGAAGAGGCGAAAGTGCAGTGGCCAGTCTACTACATAAGCTAGATCCTAAGGGATGCCGAGATCAGGTATACAAAGTTGGAAAAATTGACTTATGCTCTTCTGATTGCAGCAAGAAGACTTCGGCCATACTTTCAGGGACATGCTATAATGCTCACCACTGACTAGCCGATCAGAGTGATCCTTCATCAAATGGATGCTTCCAGAAGAATTGCAAAATGGGCCATTGAATTAATAGAGTTCGACATCAACTATCAGCCTTGGTCAGCAATTAAGGCTTAAGCACTGGCTGACTTCATAGTTGAATGTACCATCCCAGATGATGTCGAGCTTCAAAATGAAACCAACATTCCATGGTTGCACCCTAGCTCCTCCGAAGAAAGAACAGACCTTCCTAAAGATTTTTGGGCCCTGTATATCGGTGGCTCCTCCAACGCTTTCGGAGTAGGTGCTGGACTGATCCTAATCAATCCGGAAGGAATCATCATAGAGTACGTGCTATGTTTTAAATTCTTGATGGTAAATAATGGGGCAGAATATGAGGCCCTAATAACCAGGCTCAAGATTGCCAAAGAATCGAAAGCTGATCGGCTTCAAGTTTGCAGTGACTCGCAACTAATCGTGGGGTAGGTTAGCGACAGTTATGAAGCCCGGGAAGAGAGCATGGTAAAATATCTTGAGAAGGTGAAGAGCTTGACCCCAGCCTTTGGCAGCTTTAGCATTCGATAAATCTCGAGAGCAAAAAATGCTAGGGCCGACCTTCTTTCCAAGCTAGCCATCCTAGCTCCTAACGAGCTTCCGAAAGAAGCTTATTATGAGACATTGAAATGCCCATACATAGAGGAACCACAGCCCATCATGTTGGTTGGTCAGGAGTCTTGTTGGATTGATCTGTTGATCGCTTATCTTAAGGATAGGGTTCTTCTTCGTGATCCAAAAGAGGCTCGAAAGTTGAGAAACCAAGCTTCCCATTATGTTCTTTATGAGAATAAGTTGTATAAAAGGTCATATTCTCTATCATTATTGAGATGCCTCCGACCCTCTGAGGCTGATTTTGCACTATAGGAAGTGCACGACGAAATTTATGGGAGCCATCTGGGTGCTAGATCCCTGTCTCATAAGCTGCTCTGATAAGGATATTATTGGCCGACTATGCATGGTATTGTGTTGATTACATCAAGAGATGTGACCGCTGCCAAAGGAACGCGAATGTCCAAAGGCAATCAGCCACCAAGCTTGCCCATTGAGTGCTGCTAAGCCATTTGCACAGTGGAGAATGGATATTCTTGGACCCTTCCCAATGGCATCTGGGCAATGAAAGTTTCTCCTAGTCGCCATCAACTATTTCACTAAATGGGTTGAGGCTGAACCACTAGCAATGATTACCGAAGCCAAGATGTAGGACTTCATCTGAAAGTTAGTCGTCTGTAGATTTGGACTGCTCCAAACTATCATAATAGACAATGGCCGATAATTCACCAAGGTAAGGTTCGCCGAGTTCTATGAAGGTCTGAATATCTTCCACCACTTTACATCGATAGCTCATCTGTAGGTAAATGGGAAAGCTGAAGTGACCAATTGGATCCTATTGCAGGGCATCAAGACAAGACTCAAAAGAGCAAGAGGGGCCTGGGTGGACAAACTTTATCATATTCTGTGGGCATACCACACTATCTAAAGGCTGTCGACTAGAGAAACACCGTTCGCCTTAGCTTTTGAAATAGAGATAGTCATCCCGATCAAACTTAAGCTTCCATCGGTGTGGGTAGTAGCTTTCAACGAGTAGCATAATTCGCAAGACCTCAGAGCCAACCTCGATCTACTAAAAAAAAATAGAGAGAAAGCCCAAGTTCATATGGCAGCTTACAGGTGAAAGATGGCCTAATACTATAACTCCAGAGTCAGAGATAAAATATTAGAGTGGGGGACTTAGTGCTTCGGTGAGCTGCCATCTCTCAGCCTCAGAATCAGGGGAAGCTTGCCCCAAATTGGGAAGGACCCTATGAGGTCATGAAATTTGTTCAACCCGGGACATACTACTTAAAGAAACTTGAAGGGGTAGACCTATCTCGATCATGGAATTTGGAAAATCTACAAATGTATTACTGATAATTTGATTACAATGAAATCTCCTTACTTCAACACCCTAATCTTTATTGTATATCGATAATAAAGGAGGACTACCCCAAGAACTTTATCTCAAGATAAATACGGCCATGTTAGGAATAGGAGGAGAACCTCATCCTAACGTGAGCAAAGTCGAAGGCCTCATTCATTTTAGATGAGATGAGGGGAGAGGCCTTGACAATGGCCCTAATGTGTCCCTACAGTTCATTAGGAATAGGAGGAGAACCTTGTTCTAACATGAGCAAAGTTGAAGGCCTCATTCATTTTAGATGAAATGAGGGGAGAGGCTCTGACAACAATCCTAATATACCCCTACAGTCCATTAGAAACAAAAGGAGAACCTTGTCCTAACATGAGCAAAGTTGAAGGGCTCATTCATTTTAGATGAGATGAGAGGAGAAGCCCTGACAATGGCCCTAATGTGCCCCTAAACCTATTAGAAATAGGAGGAGAATCTCATCCTAACATGAGCAAAGCCCCTACAACCTATTAGAAATAGGAGGAGAATCTCATCCTAACATGAGCAAAGTCAAAGGCCTCATTCATTTTAGATGAGATGAGGGGAGAGACCCTGACAATGGTCCTAATGTGCCCCTACAGGCCGTTAGGAATAGGAGGAGAACCTCATCCTAACATGAGCAAAGTCGAAGGCCTCATTCATTTTAGATGAGATGAGGGGAGAGGCCCTGACAACGGCCCTAATGTGCTCCTACAGTTCATTAGAAATAGGAGGAGAATCTCATCCTAACTTAAGCAAAATCAAAGGACTCGTTCGCTTTAGATGGGATGAGGGGAGAGGCCTGACATCGATCCTAATATGCCCCTATGGCCTCGTTAGGAATAGGAGGAGAACCTCATCCTAACAAGAGTAAAAAAAAAAGAAAGGAGAAGGTTGAAGGCGAGCATTGCATTCACATGAGGCAATGACGGACAAGGTATTATTTTATTACAAGTTTAAATTTATTATAAGTATGATGGAGGTCAGCCAAATCGACTATATATTACAAGAAAGCCAACGCGGTAGGGATCGGCAAGATCGATTATAAAAAAAAATATATAAAAGAAGGTGAAGCCTTAAGACGGACCGGACTCCTCAGGCTTTGGGTCATTGACATCGGTCATCACCAAGGCCTGCTTCAACCTAACGATTTTCTTCTCAAGTTCTTTTTTTTTAT
Organism: Cocos nucifera; assembly: GCA_006176705.1. Classification (NCBI taxonomy): domain Eukaryota; kingdom Viridiplantae; phylum Streptophyta; class Magnoliopsida; order Arecales; family Arecaceae; genus Cocos; species Cocos nucifera. Next base: position 8,523 of record QRFJ01005084.1, on the reverse strand, counting down.
ACAAATTATCTATGTATACTCTATTGGTATGCCCAAACTGGCCCTCAAGCTCCCATCGCTGCCTCCTTAGGACCTCGAACTCGGCCTCCACATCCAGGATGGCTTGATGCTCATAAATCAGTTGGAGCTTTAACTGCTGAACTTCGGCTTTCTCCATCCTGACAATCTCTGAAAGCTTGCCAATGGTCTTCTTCAAGGAGGCAATCTCCTTCGATTCTCCACTAGAGACAATCCGCCGACCATCAGCCAGTTGTTGCTGAAGATGGCTTACCTCTCTGTTAGCAGTCTGGAGCTCATGCTTATTGCCGTCCACAACGTTCCAGGCATCACCCAGCTTTGATACCAAATTATAGACCTATGATATCGCTCGAACGTCAATCATCCTTGATACCATAAGCACCCCGATACCATGTTGCGGAAGTTTCTAATCTTTAACATGGACCTAAAGAAACCTATGACGTTCTCTATGGGTAGTAAACCATCGATCCTCCACCTAGATCTATGATGGGGTGCCTCCCTCCTTGGGCTTGAGGGAGATGCCCCCTTCTTTAGGCCTTCTTCAAGAATCCTTGGGCGGCAACTCTAGAGAGAAGAGAAGAAGAGAGTTGAGGGAGAAAAGGTCAATATTGATTCCAACCTTGAAAATCCTAATATAACCTATGTATTTATACAAAGCCATTAGGCCTGAGAAAAAAAAACCCTAGCTAACCCAATACATGAAAGCACTCACCGAGCCCATGTACACCCATGTCTCCCATGCTCTCATCCTTTGGATCTAGACCTGATCCATACATGAATTAGCCATCTTAAGACCTCTCAAACCAGGCCTTAAGACCCTTAGGATCAACCCCGACCCTAGCCCAAAATAGATCCTCGCATAACTCTACCCACGCACTAAGCCGGCTCAGTCTCAACATTGAGCTGGTAAGTTTCACTAGGTCGGCTCAGTCCAAAATTGAGCTGGCCCAATCCTGTGCCGTGCCAGCAGTTTCGAATGCTCAGCTCTTTATTTTGTTTGTGCACTGAGACTTAGCCGACCCAGTTTTGGACTGAGCTGGCTAACCTGCAGAAAATCTTCTTTCTGTAGTTTTGATTCCTCGACTTTGGTTCCTTGCTTCATCTTATGTTTTAAATCTCCGAAGCACCAACCAAGCCCTTGAATCCCCAGAGCCAACCTCCTGACTCCTTTCGTGGCCTCCCAAGGCTTGGGAGCACCATAAGTCCTCATAATCTCCACCTTGGTGCTTCCAAGCCTTAGCAAACCTCTCGACAATGACCTCTTGTACATTCCCACTGTCCCTATGCACTAAACAGCACTTGTGTAAACATCACCTCCGCCAATCCTCTTCAACTATTGTGCACCCTTAAGGCCTTTGGGATTACCGCCTCCACCGTTGAAGACCTGTGCTTGCTTCTTGGCCCCACCCTGAAATTGTAGGATCCCTTCTGCTTAGCAGTTGCATCATTTTTTCTTGAACTTTTTTGAAGAACCTACAGTATTTCTACACCAACACATGCTATACCACCTGACACGATCTCCTTAGAGCTATGCCTGTCTACCTACATGCATCGCTCCACCTAAAACTATGCATCATCGGCGCTCTAAACTCATGCCAAATTTTCTCTCTACTTATGAAGCCACCTCTTTGGAGCTCCACCTATATCCAAAGTCCACTTGATGCCATAGAAGCTGACTCTATCATCGAGTCCCTCAAGGCCAACCACTCAATGCTGCACTGCTGAGCCTGCTGCTGCACCTCGAACACCATCGCTATCTCTTCGAACCCTTCGCACTCCACGGACCCCTTTGAAGCTATCTCGAATACCTCCGCAACCTATGGGCATCTCCAAAACCTAAGAGCTCATCCAACTCTTCTGAATCCAGTGACTAAATCCTAAAAAATTCTATCCTAGTCCTTCTCTTCTACCTCTACAACAGTCATCGCTTTAATTACGTCCGAAGAACCATCCTCTACATGAACCGCAACTCTTTCTAGTGCCCCTGTAGAAGAAACCTGATCCATGATATTTCTGGCTGCCTGAGAACTCCTAGCACTCCCTGAGACTTCCTGGCTCTCCCTGAGACCTACTTCAGATCTCTTTGAGAAGCCCCTGACACCATCTACTGAGATACACTCCTCAGCTGCTGCACCGTCGAGCCTCTCTCAGTCCCTGTGCCTTCAGGATAGCACTCTTACAGCACTCCAGCGCTCCCTGACTCGTCTCTATGCCGCTCTATAGCCGCCCAGCCCTAACCTACTGGACCTCCATGCATCATCCATCTCCATCACTTCCAAGACTTCACAAATCCATAATCTAGTCGAACCGCTGAATACATCTCTAACTACTTCCCGCCTTCTAGACACCGAAGGATGTATAGTCGCTTCTTTAGCCTTCCTTCGACCATTATCCCTTGAAAAACCTCTCTTCAACAGTCCTACACTGCCCATCTCTTCAACAGTCCAACGCTCCATGCCTATCACATAACCATCATACACCCCGACCTTTCTGAAGGAAAATCCTAATTTTTTGGGTCAGATTCGTTCAGATCTGATTGGATCGAGAGGCATATTTCAAAAATTTTTTCTTAGATCCTATTTAGATCTGACACTTTTCAGATCTGATTATATGATCTGATAAATAAAAAAATTAAATTAAATTAATTCTAAATTAATTTTACCTTGATTCTGGGTAATCTGATTACCATTGATGATCCTGTCGAAGCCCTGAGGTTCTAGATCTAGCCATGCAAGCACCTGACCTCTATCGGTATCCACTCAAGCTGGATTTAGAGATCTTCTTCTTCTCTTTCTTTTTTCCAAAAATCAGATCTAGATCTGATTTAAAGGATCTTCAAAACTTCTTCTGAAGATCACCCGTCATCTCTGCAGTAGTGATGCCTTCTTCCTTTTTTGTTAGCCTTTTCTTGCCTGACTCGCACTAATCTGAAGGCCCAATTTTCTTGGACGTGAAAAGGAGAGAGAGGGCCAAATGGTAGCATGGAGAAGGGAGAGGGGTAGCCTTGGGGTGAGGCTAAGAGGAGGAGATCCTTGAAAGTGGGCACAGACAGGTCTTTATATAGACTCTGCTGCGCCATGCAGTGCTGCATCACCCCGCCCAATCACATTACTTCGTGCAATCAGATCTAAATCTGATTGGTGGGATGACATCACCTGATCCAATCAGATGAGAGACCCATAGGTTCATTCTTAGATGGCGCCTAAGACTGATCAAAGTAGATACCCAAGGGCCACCTAAGTAGAAATCAAGAAGCAACCTGGAGTTCCATCCGTATGGAACTCCAGCGTCCCTATCCATGGGCGCATGCCATCCTCGATGTGTGCCCCCTTCTTTCCAATTTCCAGAGAGGGGACAAGCCCCTATCTACTCTCCAATAAGTGCATGACACATGGGCAGATGTCCAAGGGTCAAAGGTCAACATTTGACCAAGTCAAAGTACAAGAATTAGCAGGTGATGAAAAATGGTAGGTATTGTCTCAAATTTATCTCATAAATTAAGACAACCCTTTTCTGACTTGGACAAGCTCCAGTCAGATCAGGTAAAAGTACCTAAGTGAGCACAAATTCATTTGGCTCAGTTGAGACAACTTTTATGATAGAAAAAGGAGAATGTTAGGCTCAATCTTATGCTAGCACGATTTCCTTGAACATAATTGAATCTTAGTCAAATCAATTGAACTAGATTAGTCCAATTGATGATATCCAGATCCAAACCCTTATTTGTGTGATCCAATTAGGTTCAGTTCTATATGATAATGGGATATGTCATGATCTCTATCATCGACATCATCGAAACTCCTTTCGATGGATCAGAACTCTTCTGATTCAAACAACTTAGAATGATCGATCATCTAAATCATTCTAATTGCTCCCAAAATCAACCAGTGACACCTAGCAACATATGATGGCAATGCATCAAAACTAAAAATGAACCTCTCAATATAGCTACTTATGTGATTAAGTTCTTCTATCTTGAGCCCCAATCAAATTAGGGTTAAGGTGAACTCATCAAATCCTAATTTCTATCATATGATTTAATCATTCGATTCAAGTCTGATGTGAAAATCTTAATAGAAACTCTTTCTATTATTTCACTCTCTGCCATGGCCATGGACTTATGGACTTGATTCTCATGATCATCATAGGGTTGCTCCTCTTCTACTAAGGTAGATAGATTCTATCTTGGTGCAATCCAATTCCTATAATGAACATGCTATAGCCAACATACACGTTAGGGTTCCGAATGGCTAGGAGACTGAGTCATGGTGTAGTCAAACTATAACACCTTCTAGGTGAACTGCTAATGCACCTCAAGTCAACGAACCAGACACACCACTGCAACATCGAGTCAGTCATCAATAAGAAGATAGACTTTCTTATGACTACTCAAGGTGGTCAGGCTCAGTGCCCTTGTTCTCTAACCAGTACCTGTACTCTCATTCTGGTGTCTCTACACCATAGATTTAAGACTCATCTACTACATAGAAGTGATTGTACACTAACCTTCCAGATCAATCACCATCCTCATGATGATCCTATGCTTAGGAGCATTTTATGAGTTAATAAATGAAAATTCATGTCTTAAATTTTCAACTCTTGAAAATATGAATTATCATTACCATTAACTCAAGGAATGTATCATAGACACTAAACAAACTTATGTGATAGAAAATAATCTATTTTATTATTTATAGTCAAAATTATAATTTTTTCCTTAGAAGTGTATTACAAGTGTTAGCCAATTTTGGCTTCTAGGGCACACATATCTAACAAACTTCCACTTGACCTAAAGCCAGTTGGCTATAAATCTAAGTCCCATCTTCTTAAGGTGGGCTTCGATCTTCTGCTGGCCCAATGGCTTTGTAAGCGGATCTGCCACATTGTCTGTGGAGTCGACTCTCTTGACCTCGATGTAACCCTTCTCGAGGTAATCGTGGATGAGGTGGTATCGTCGCTCGATGTGCTTAGATTTTTGATGAGACCTCGGCTCCTTAGCAAAGGCTATGGCGCCATTGTTGTCGCAATATAGAGGAATGGCATATGATGGCATCACTCCGATCTCTGTGGCAAACTTCTTATACCAGAATGCCTCCTTTGTAGCTTCTAATGCAGCGATATATTCTACTTCCATGATGGAATCTGCTATCACTGTCTGTTTGAAACTTTTCTAACTGATAGCTCCACCATTGCACACAAATAGACTTTTAGATGTTGACTTTCGATCATCTACATCGAACATAAAATCCGAGTCCGTATATCCCTAGACTTAGAGTTCTCCATTGCCAAAGACCAGTAACATATCCTTAGTTCTTCTTAAGTACTTAAGGATTCATTTCACAGAAGTCCAATGTTCTTCATCTGGATTCGACTGATATCTGCTTGTGATACTCATGGCATGGGCTATATCAGGTCGTGTACATAACATGGCATACATGAGGCTCCCTATTGCTGAAGCATAAGGGATCTTGCTCATGCGTTCTATTTCCTCAGGTGTGCTAGGGCACATCTTCTTGGAAAGATGAATACCATGTCTGAAGGGTATTAATCCCCTCTTAGAGTTTTCCATGCTAAACCTCTTTAGTACTTCCTCTATGTACATCTTCTGTGAAAGTCCTAGCATCCTATTCGGTCTATCCCTATAGACCTTAATTTCCTAGAATAAAGGATGCTTCTCCTAGGTCTTTCATGGAGAATTCCTTTGGACAACCACATTTTGACTGATGGTCAACATGGGAATATCATTCCCAATAAGGAGGATGTCATCCACGTACAATACGAGGAAGACAACAGCGCTCCCACTGACCCTTTTTGAAAACACATGGTTCCTCTTCATTTTTGATGAAACCAAACATTTTGATCACATCATTGAAAATGAGTGTTCCAGCTCCGAGATGCTTGCTTAAGTCCATATATGGACCTTTGCAGCTTGCAATACCTTGTGATCAGTCATCACTGGATGTGAAACCTAGCGGCTGTTCCATATAGATATCTTCCTCAAGATATCCATTTAAGAATGCCGTTTTTCACGTCCATTTGCCATATTTCATAATCGAAATAGGCTGCAACAGCAAGCAATGTGCGGATGGATTTTAGCATAGCCTACTGGGAAAAGGTATCCTGATAGTCAATGCCTTCGCGTTGACTATAACCTTTTGCCACTAGTCTAGCCTTGAATGTCTCCACATTTCCCATCTGCACCAATCTTTCTCTTGAAGATCCATTTACACCCAATAGGTACTATACCTTCTGGTGGATCTACCAAGGTCCAGACTTGGTTTGAGTGCATCGAGTCAATTTCTGACTTCATTGCCTCTAAGCCATTTCTCGGAGTCGATATCTGATATCGCCTCGTTGTAGGTTTTGGGATCATCACCATGAGCACCATTACCTACGAGGAACATTTTCTCTACATCCTCTGAAATAATACCTAAGTATCTCTCAGGGGGACGGAAAACTCTTTCCGATCTACGAGGTGGAGGAGGTAGTGTTCTTATTGGCTCAACCTGATTTGGTTCCAATTGGTCCTTAGCTCGTTGTACTTGTGAGACTTTCTCATCAAGCTTAATCTGCTTTCCAATGCCGCTATCTTGAATAAACTATTTTTCAAGAAAGATGGCATGTCGACTCACAATCACATTGTGGTCTTCTGGAATGTAGAAATAGTATCCTAATGACTCTTTAGGATATCCTATGAATCGAGCTCTAAAGGACCTAAACTCTAACTTGTCCGCTTGTTGTCTTTTGACGTAAGCCGGACAACCCCAAATTCTGAGATGACTCAGACTTGGTTTCTTACCGTGCCATATCTCATACGGTGTGGTAGGAACGGATTTTAGAGGGAAACCCTATTCAGTAGATAAATTGAAGTTAACAATGAGTGTCCCCAAAGAAAATCAGGAGGTCTGTGAAGCTCATCATGGATCGAACCATATCCTAATAGAGTCCGATTTCTCCATTCTGAAACCCCGTTGAGTTGAGGTGTTCCTGGTGGAGTCCATTGAGAGACTATGCCATTTTTCTTGAGATAGTCTAGGAATTCCCGGCTAAGGTATTCACCTCCTCGATCTGATCGAAGAACCTTAATGGGTTTTTCAGTTTGTTTTTCTACTTCATGTCTGAATTCTTTGAACTTTTCAAAAGCTTCAGACTTGTGTCTCATAAGATACACATACCCATACCTAGACAGATCATCGGTAAAGGTAATGAAGTAGACAAAATTGCCTCTAGCCGGCACATCAAATGGGCCGCACACATCAGTATGTACTAGGGCAAGGAGATCTGTGGCCCTCTCCCCATGTCCAACAAAAGGGAGTTTAGTCATTTTGCCTTGAAGACAAGGATTCACAAGTTGGATATGACTCGAAAGTCAATGGACTCAATAGCCCATTTTTCTCCAATTTGTTAATCCTATCTTCTGCTATATGACCTAATCTCAGGTGCCATAGATATCTATCGTTTGGACTATCCCTAGGTCGTTTGGCATTCACGTTTTGCTCGATAGTTAAAAATAGGTACATCAATATGTAACTGATAAAGACCATTAATAAGGAAAACCATTTGCAATTTTATTTCTTTCATAAAGAATGTTACAATGGTCCTTAAAAGAAGGTAATCACATAGCCTTCTTGTGCTAAGCATGAAACAGAAATCAAATTCCTGCTAGCTGCAGGCACATAATAACAGTCTTTTCAAAACTAAGTCTAAACCAGATGGTAATCGAAGAGGAATATGTTCCCACGGCTACTGCAGCAACTCTTGCTCCATTTTCGATGCGTAGGATCATGTCTCCATCCCTCAGCCTCCTGCTATCCTCAAGACCCTGCATGGAAGTGCACAGATGAGCACTAGAACCAGAGTCAAGCACCCAACTGGATGCAGAAGAAACCGTAAGGTTAGACTCAATAACGAGCATACCTCCAGAAGGACCTTCAGCCTTCTTGTTCTTCAGGGTGGCCAGGTAAGTAGGGCAGTTCCGCTTCCAGTAATGGCCGTCGCTGTTGCAATGGAAACACTTTCCTTTGATCAACGGCCTTCTTCAGCTCTGCCTTTTTCTTCTTTCCTTTCCTTCCACCTTCTGCTTTTTCGCAGACTTCTTTTTCTTTCCGAATAAGACTTTCTTTTGGAAGAAGTCCATTTCCATAGCAAGAACTGAGCCTTTAGAACCTTTCATAGAAAGCTCAGCGGTAACCAGCATATTCATTAAGTTCGGCCAATAGAATTTTGAAGTTTATGCATGTGGTAATTCATGATGAATTGCCCATATGCATCAGTCAAGGATTGCAGAATAATATCATTCTGCAGAGGTCCAAGTCCAACCTCACTCCAAGCTTCTCAAGCTCTTCCAAGTCCTTGATCATTATCAGACAATGATCTTGGACTGACTGCCCATCATGCATCTTAGCCTTAAAACAGTCATTTAGTGACTTGATACTTTGGCTGCACGACTCTGTTCACCAAACATCTGCCTATAAGTGAAGGCCAACAGTTGTGACACAATCTGCT